>BMAO01009576.1:0-212284 GCA_019973975.1 Trichonephila clavata | reverse complement strand
TTTCCTGTTTTTATGTAATTGTAACCGTGCTCAATTAGAATGTACCACCAACTAAAATTATTTGAGCTAGCCGCCGGAGTTATTCTTGAGTATTGGTTATAAGGTAACTTAATTGGTTCTGTGTGAATTCTAAACACCTAAAAAATATACAAATTCAATATTTAAATTTAAAAAAAAATAGTTTTAGCAATACAGAATATAAAATTGCAAGACATTTTCAAAAGTAATTTTAAAATATTCTGGAATATAAATTTTCTAAACTTCCAATATGTTTGTGATTTTTTTAAAGCTATGGAAAGATTTAAGAAAGCTTTAAAAACTTCACTAATACCTTCTTTGCGATTAATGTCTTAGGATTAATTTTTTAAAAAATGTACACATTAAAGGAACGAAAACTGTTGTAAATTAAATTTTTCATTATTTTTTCCTCTTTATAAACAAATCGAAATACCTAAATTTGTACGAGAAAGAGTTGAAAGTTTTTATAATTATTACTATTCATCTTTTATAATTATTCATATATATAAAATTTCTAATAATTAAGTATAATGAACATTAAAACACAGACTTAAAAATGGGAGAAACTTCATACTCTTGCTACATAAAGTACAGTTAATTTAAAAATTATACTTATTTCATTTAAGAATCACACTTATTAATCTGCGAAAAATATTTCCAAACTTCAGCAAAAGACATGCATACAGTATAATGTTTAACTCTCTTTTGTAGATTCAAAATCATGTGTAAAGCTTTTTCTAATTAATATCTAAATTATGGACTCAAAACATTCACCACAATTTCCACTCGTCCAAAACAGAAAATTAGTTAAGAATAAAAAGTTGAAAATTGCGAGACAAAAATAGTGGATTTGTTTTTGTCTTTAATTTTTGAATATATTTATTCTTCTATATTAGGATTTTATTCACTTCTTGGATTCCAGATATGAATTAATGATATCAATATATAAGTAAAATATCTTTCTTTAAAAAAATTATCTTAATTAAATAAAGGAAAATTTGTATTGTTATTAATTATGAATTTATTTTGGAAAATTATGTCCGTAACTGATGAAGACAGACTCATGATATGAAAAAAACTAGCTTTTTATTGTATTGAATTAGTGAGGACCGATAAAATTACTTTGAAGCAGTTTTAAAAAATGATTAAGCTATTTATTCGTACTCTAGGGCAGTTATTTTTGAAAGGAAATTTACATCTTTAGAAAAATCTACATATGATATAAAATTTGCTAAATTACCTTGCGTGCAATTTTAATGCAACCAATCCTTTAAGTTTGTTTGTACTAAGTCCAGGGGCGTAGCTATCGCCGTATCAACAATCTGGGGCCCCCAAGCTGTAGAGGCCCCAACAAGTGCAATTACAGTTCCACTAACAGGGTTCCCATATCTAAAAAAGGGTTCCGAAGAAATTTTGATGCAGGACCCCCTGAGAGATAGCTACGCCAGTGACTAAGTAGTAATGATTTAAGCCTAAAGTACAAAAGTTCTTTTTCCCCTTAACTTTAGATGCATGCATTACATGATATTAAAAAGTTTTTTTATTACAAAGCAAAATATTCTTAATTTTTTTTAAGATATAAAGATTCATTATTTTAGCATTTCAAAAAGAAGAAATGTGCCTCTATCCAGTTTTCTTATGACACAACGTCTATCAAAATTGAAAGAAATACTTAAAGCAATCAAATATATATATACATATATAATTAGCATGAGTCCACTATGTTCATTTAAAGTCATATTATTAATAAATTATTAGAATATGGACTTATTTTTCATGACTTTTAACAATGTTTACAACTTTCCGTGTTTTAAAAAGTACTTAAATGCTGAAAAAAATTATTTATTTATATTTCTTTGTGAGCATCTTTCATGTCAAATAAGTATTTGCTCCTTTAAAACCTTACAATCTAATAAATATTCATCACAACTTTCATGCTGCAGAGACAGCTTTGAGTTAAAAAAATATTTTTGCAATGTTTATACAGTTAATTGCTCCTTCATTCCTATAATATTAATCTGATGGTCATAGAACTTATTTGTAGATTTTGATTTTCCTTTATTTTATTTTTCTATTTTCGTTAGAAATATATATTTTACTAAAAATGTGTGGCACTCTCAGTAGAGGTATCATTTAAGCTCGGCCTTGTAAAGGAATGCTACTTCCATCTCTTTAAAAGGAATACAAGCTGGAAATTGAAGTGAAATGAAGTAAGTCAGTAAACATATATTCTCAGATGTTTGACAGAAGAGTTGATATTTACAATAATTATTCCGGTACGTGATTTTCAAAATAAGATTTCTTTTAATTATTTTAAATTATTCTGCAAAAATTTCTAAAATCTCTTTTCATTATATAATTGAAGAAAAATTTTCTATGTTCAATTATTCATTCTTTATCCGTTTTTTTATTTCATCAAAACTTTCACTATTCTATTTTTTCGTATTGGTATTAATATATATTTTGTGTTTCACAGAATTTTCATCGAATTATTTCATGTCTGAAATTTTGGGGCGTTTTTTTACTAAAATTTGATTTTTAATTTAATTATCATATCTTAAACATACTCTTATACCGCTCGAAATTTTCAAAGTTTTCCTATTTAAGGGAAGTTAAATGTCTAAAACGAATTATTTCTCTTTTTCAGTAAATCTCCAAATCCTTACCAGTCAGGAAAAGCAAAAGATTTCTTTTCATAGAATTGTAAGTAAAAATATATTTTATTAATTAAATCATTTTGAAAAATTATTAATACTTTCATTTACTTATCTCTAATCGTATAAAAAAAAATAATACATTAATTTTAAATTGTCAAAATCAATCTTATATTGTTAAATTGATCAGTTAATATGTACAAAGAATTTTTTAAATTTGTGGACCAATAGTAAAAAAAAATTTTTATTTTTATTTAACTTCACGAAAAGGAACAAATAAAGGCTAAGAAAACGTAGTAGCCTGATAAATAACCTTTTAAACCAGTGATAACTTGAATTTTGAAGCCTTTTCTGAATTCTAATTGACAGTTATAGTTGATCAATTGTAGGTATTGATCTTTCAAAATATTGATAACATTTTCTATGTTATTTGCTGAGAAAGTATTTAATTTTATATTGTACTGTCTTATTTAATACTTTAAATACACTAATAGTTTTTTTTATCAAAATTTTATTGCATATATTCAAAGTGTATTATATGTTAAAACAAGATAATACTATTCAACTTTCCTTTTAAGTGAATGTTCGCAAATAGTTTTTCTACCTTTATGATTGTTCTCTTGGGAAAAAGTTTATCAAATTAGTAACATAAAGGTATTTATAAATGTTTAAATATCTCTGTGTAGTTTTGAATGGTCCCTTTTTTGAAGGTACAGTGAAAAAGAATTTATTGATGCATTTAAAAACTTTGAAAATTTTGTACAAATATATCTATAAAATAAACATTATTTATAATTTAGACTATTTTGGCTCAATTAACTTAAATTTTTTGTTATCTTAAATATCTAAAGACTTGAAATTCTCTAAATCAATCAATTATATTCCATAATTTCTTGGGTAAAAATTTTTTGTTAACTGAATGTGAGGAATATTAAAAGCATATATGAATTGATAACTTCATTATAATGTTCTAATTTTTAAATGAATTATGTATACTTTATCTAATATAAACAATTTATTTATGTAGTAGTCTTGTAGAAATTTTATAGAATTGACTGTTGTATTATTAAAATGCAATTATTTTTTATGCTCTTTGAAATAAATAGATAACAATGATAGCTTAAAATATTTTTTAAAGTATTAAGTCGTTATAATATAAAACAAAATACTTAATATCATTATAAGGTATTATTTATGTGTTCTTATCAATGTAGATCTTATAAACATATACTGATTCAAAATATATTGTAACTTTGGGAATATGAATGGGGTATTTAATTATGAGAAACATTTCATTAATTTTTTTTATCATACAGATTTTGATACCTGTCCCCCCCCCTTTAAATTCTCTCTTTTTTTTCTTTTTTGTTCGATTCAATATTTTTTATTGTATACAAATTATAACCCCTAAGATATTTGATCAATACTTGAGTTAAATTTTTCAAGTTACAAAATTAGCATATATATATATATATAATTTTGTATATCTATATGAATTATTTGAAGAGAAAAATCAGATTAATTTGAAATTTAAAACTCATATAATTTTAAATGTATTTCTTACTACATTCTATTTAAATTATCCAAAGTTTCTTTTTCCATTACTTGTTCCTTTTTGCTTGAATAGCTATGAAGTTGAATTGGGAAGAAAATGCATAATTGAAACATATATAATGTTCTAAATTCACCAAAAGTAAAGAAATTTTATTGTAACTATTTGCAACAAAATTTGTTTATTACTTTTCTCTTTCTTTCTTAAATAACGAGAAATATGGCCAAAAAATAGTAAATGTTTACCAAATTTTTTTACTTTCTTCTTTGACTGATTTTCTTCATAAAAAATAGGTAAATTAAAGTTCATACAAAGTTTCTAAGTAGTATGGATGAAAAGTAGTCGAAAGTATTTAAAATAATTTTCTTTATCAGAAATGCTGGAGATAATTGCAAAATATTAAAATAGACATATTGTACCTGTGAAAGCATCTTATATGAGGAAATACTTACTAAAAATAATGAAAATTATCAAAATTATTTTAAACATCTGTTTTCTATACTATTTCTATTTATAAGTTCACATTTAACTTCATACTCATATTTCTGTTAAGTTACAATATTTATAAAAAAAAATGATTATTCTTATCTTTATCCAAATTGATATCTCGGATCATACTTTAAAAAAAATAATTTGGTATTTTTATTTAAAAATATTCTTAAAATTATAAATATTGATTAATTATATGCTTATCTACTTACATTTTGTAACATAACGTGTATTATTTATTTAAATATGCATTTATATAATATTATTTATAGTTCACCACAATGCAATGAGCTGCAAAATGTAATATGATATATGAAATCACTTTTTCATCCACACACATGCATACATATATGAAAATGTCTATCATAGATTTTATATATACTGAATGCTTCATTTTGCAGTTTATTGTGTTGAAACATATTAAATATTATTATGAACTTATTAAGTTTCTGTTGATTAACATAGGTTTATGACATGCATATTTTTATGTTAAACTTTTTTATGTTTCATTATAATAAAATTTCTAAATAGGGTGAATGTGTTATTTAATAAAATATTAATTTCAATAAAGTATTAATTTTGGGTTTAAAACTAATCCTCGATTATGATTTTTATTATTAAACTTGACATTAAAACATTAAAAATTAAATAATTAAATAATATAAATTTAACACTAAACCTATTAATATTTCATAAATACCTATTTCTACCGCAAGAGGTCAAAAGACCCATGTTTAAAAAATTATATATTTTAAGACATGGCAAAAAAAAAAACCTTTCAATTCAATATAGTGTATGGATAAAACGTTTTTCTAATTGACAATTCCATCTTTTATAAATTAAGATGAACATAATTCTTAAATTTGAAAATAAATAATACATAAATATTATTCACATTCACCAGATTTTTTGCAAATTATAAGAGTTTATAATGCACATTTTCCACAAGCATATTCTTTGCACTTAAAACCGTTTTTTTTTTTTTTTTTAGTTTTTTTTTCTTTGCAATACCTTATTTGGCACTTTTTCACACACCTGGATTCAAACATTTTGTTATGGATACTATATACCATTGGTTCTTAAACTGTGGTCCGTGTTCCCCCAGTGTCTTTCTAGGGGCTCTGCAAAGGTCTCTCTTTTAATCTTAAAATTTCCCTCTTTTACAGATTCTGAAAGGCCATGTAGAAAAGTTGAAAGATACACATCTTAGACTAGATCGCTAAATGAAAAAAATCTATTAGAACATGTATTTTGATCAAGAATATCAATTCAGTGAGGGGTGTTCAAAATCTTGGGGGTCCATGATGTCAGACTAATTCATAAAGGGGGAGTTGAACATTGCTGTGATAGAAAGTTTAAGGACCGTTGCTACATACAGTTGATATATATACTATATTTTGTTGATATGCATACAGTAACTTGTAATATTTGAACAAAATGTATGATCTTCTGCAACAAATCTTATATATAGCAAACTCTTGGTTATACTCTACTCCAAATTTTTTTATAGTGAAATGTTTATTACAAACTTCTACAAATGATTTACCTATAAATTTGTCAAATCTGGAACATAACAAATTCAGATTCAATGATCAACAAATAGGTTCTTGGAACTTAAAATTTTCTTCACACTTTTATAACCAATAGCAAAAATTTGTAATTCAGTGGGTTTGCGCACAATTCTTCATACAAATATATATTTCAAATAAATACTTCTGAACATCAAATGACCCATTGCTGTAAGTAAGTCAAATTACATATATTTTATCATAAAAGTAATAACAAGAGAGGAGTGAATATTGAAAAATACTTTTGATGTATTTTTTAATATAATTTCCAAGACATTTTACGAAAAAAGTTTTAAAATGCCCTTTTGATCTATAATGGTATGTTTAGTATTAAGAATCCTTTCACCCATTCACTCTTTAATGAAATAGAATATAATTTTGGTTGTTAAATGTTAAGTTGAATAAGAATCTTGAATAATAAGTATTGTAATAATAATCATTATTTAAAGATATTGATGTTATTTTCATTAAAAATAATAATCTTAACCATACAAGTTAAAAAGCCTATTTTCTTATTCATTTTATACATAATGATATTTTCTATGAAAATCTACTTGAATGTTGTGGTCCTATTAAATGAGAATTTCTTCCAAATTTTTTATATTTTTAATATGATAAACATTTCAAATTTACCATCCTATAAGCTTTTTAATCTATATTTTAACAATTTTTTATTCAATTACTTTTGACTGTTTATAGAAAATTTGTATTTTTCTATATATTTGTGATGAAATTAGAATAGGCTTCTTTTGTTTGTAATTTAAAACATTTTTCTACTGTTACTCATCCAAATTAGGAGTCACAATTTAGTAAGAAATAAATTTAAAAGAAGAAAAAGAAAATCACTTTATCAGTTTTTCTTTCTTTCTTTTTTATTGCTTGTAAAAAAGGCTGTTTAAAAAAAATCATTGTGACTATTTGTTGATGCAAAAAAGTGATTTACATAGTAAAATGATGCCTGTTCAAAGCAATGGCTATTTTTTGATTTTCATATTTTAATGGTAGACCTTCATAATTTTCATGATATTTTAATCCCATAAAGTCTATGAATATTTATTAGTCTATGACGTAGACTAATGCATTTGTTATTTTCTGAAAAATTTTGCCGGGTAGCATTTCTTTTTTAGAGAATTATAATGAATTTTTGTTAATTTGAAATATTAATCATATGTTGTTTGCTATATCTTCCACAATTCTGATATTTTTACAATTATTTTATTACTTTTTTCTTTATTTTAAAAACGAAAAAAAATGTGTGTATACTTTTAAATTTATTGGATTTTTAAATATAAAATTTTTGTGTTGATCTTACATTTACTTCTGATATTCTTCAAGCAAATTTTGATATATTTAATTTATGAAAAGAAAAAACTTACGCAGTAGGCATTTTCTTCATTATCGTTCCGCTTTTCATGGCATCTACTGGAAGATTAGTAAATGATCATATCGAGGCATTTTGTTGGATAAATACTTTGTGCGTTAAATATCGCAGAACAAACTTACAAACAAGCGTGAACCTTTTGTAAGAAAAGCCCAGGAAAATAGAATTGACATCTGAGAGGGATGTCACGCAGCTCCTTAGTACTGCCAAATGATTATTTCCAAAGCCAAAACGAAACTTGCCAGCTGGATAAGTGCGACTACAAAAAAAAAAGCGTTTTTTTTAATTGTAAAAAAATTCAGATTGAATCTTCTGTCATTAACTAAGCCGCAATTGTGCGTAATGCTCGCGCGGGACGAGGAAAAATTTTATATAAATTTAAATGAATTGAATATAGGAACGAACACTTTTTTAATATTTTATATCATTCAGATATATTTGAAATTATTTCAAACTTTTGTAGATTGTATTACGAATATAAATGTTAGTAAAATGAGTCAATAAAATTAAACAATAGATACACTTAATTTAGAATATCACCTTGTACTGTTATGTCAAGTTGAATATTTTTTGTTCCTTAATAAATGAATTCTATTTTCTGATCGAGGAAGATTCATGTTTAGTAATTAAAAAGAATATTAGGTTCATGTTTCATCGACAGTTACTGCATTTGCATTCATTTAAGCATGAAGGTTTATGTCTGAAGTACGCTGTAATCTTAACGCGTTAAAATAGTTTGCATTTTTTAACTTCTTAAATTCCTATGAAATTTCAATAATATAGGAATCTTATTGTAATTCCCTTTTATGGATTCATCTTAAAGGGTGTTTCAAAAGTCTCAAAGAAAATTCTAGCTTTTGTTCCAAACCTAATAAAAATCCAATTCTTACTGCACGTGCCGCGACACCTGCCTTTCGGCGTTTGCTCAGATTTCTTTGTTGGATGCTCTAAAGAAACCTTGGGGTTATTTATAACAAAAGTCCCAAGTGAGAAGGTGGTTTAGAAAAACCAAAAAAAAAAACTAAGAATTTAATGCATTTGCGCCCAATTCACAAGTTCCGCTAAGTATCCTTACTGCAAGGCCCTCTTCCTTTTGTTTTTATGGACTCCTCTTTTACCTTGAAAAAGATTTCACTAGCTTTTCGGGGCCTCTAAACTTCGAAATGTTTTGTCTGGATCTGATATTTTGGTGGATGTGTTGAGCAACTGATCCATTTGTTCTGCCTCGTTCTTCAAAAGTACTTGCGTTTTTTGTCTAGTTTCGTTAAACCTTTATCCATGTTTTCAGATTTTCTTCTGCTATTTTCTGCAAGGCTATTTTTTAAACAAAAGTATATAGGTGGAAAAATGTGAATTAATTGAATATGTTTTTGAATTTATTTATAATACAAAATAAAATTGCTTTTGTTATTTTGAGAGGGTAAAAATGATTTTTAACTTAATTTATCACTTAAAATAAATAATTATTTTCAGAAACCGAATTTAAGCTTCCAAAATGTTTCAAAATTCATATTTTTTCAAATCAGTGCAGTTTCTGAAGTTTATTTCATCACTGACGATTGATTTTATTTTAATAAAATAATTTTATTTAAAAATTTATTTGCGGGTTTATTTTTTGCTTCGTTTCAATTAATAAATTAATAATTCCCTTAATTCCTGTGATGTGTGCAAGAACCAGTTGTTGAAATTACGTACAAAACTAATTATATATATATATATATATATATTTCTGTGGCTAAATCTATTCTATCATGACTATAGTTATCTTAGGTATATAACTATTTTTTGTATATTTTTGTAATATATATATATATATATAATGATGCATAAAAAAAAAAATTCCAAAATATTTTCTGTACACACCCTTTTTTTTAAAATTTTTTTAAAAATTTTGTTTGTATAATTTTTATACATTTTTTAAATGTTTTTATTTGTGGTACATAAGTTTGTCTTTATTTTCTTTTCCTTCAAGGTTTTATCAATGATTTGGAATATTGATTTTTTTTAAGAGCTTGTGCCACTCACTACACACGTTTCTTAGAAATGTATAGTAATAAAAAAAGGGCCCCAGGGGTTAGTTGAGTACGGAGTGTGTTAATGTTTATAAATTGCAATTTTAACAAAAGGTAGCTGGAAACATCTAATTAAAAAACTTTTATATCTAAAAACTTAATTTATAGTAAATGTTATTAACAATTTGGCACAAATTAGGACTGGGAAACAAAAATACTAGTTTTAAATAGAAATGAAAAATAGAGAGTATGTATGAGTGTGGGCAAACAGTTCCCTTGAATCATTTTTATGCATCAGTTATAATGTGACAAACCAAGTTTTATTTTTAACAGAAACGCCTCATATGTTTAGCGTGTTATTCAGAAAAAATCTGGTGATAAATTTCGTGTTTATGCAACTTATCAATAACTTTCCTACGAAAGAAAGAATTTTAATGTCTGCAGAAAGTTATCATTTTCAGATAAAAGTGGTCTGAAAACAGTATTTTTAAAATTAGCTGATCTAAACGACCCTGAACTCAGATTAATTAGAAATAAAATAGATGTTTTAAACGAATAATTCAACCTGATTGATAATGTGAATAACACTGATAGCCAATTATAATGAAAACAAAATGCAAAATATTATTTTTAAAAGTTATTTCAGTGCATTCATGCCTTTTTCATGTAGTGTTTTCTAAATCAGATACCGATATATGCTGAAAGCTCAAATATAGCCCTGATATCTTCAGTTGTATGAATTCATCTTTTATCGTTACTGGCGAACACTAACTCTTACAAAAAGGCGTTCTTCTTTCTATTATTAGTATTTTCTATTAATAAAAAAAATGTTTATACCTTTTAGTTATTGGCTTAGGATCCTGGGTGGGACCTGTATCAAAATTCCTTCCGTTTATGGAACCCTTTTACGATTTTGGGCTTATGCATGTTGGGGTCCTGTATCATTGATACGGTGGAAGCTATGCCCCTGCTTTTAGTTATTATTTTATGAAATTTTTACTCATTGGTGGCATTCTATCTTAATTAAAAATATCCATGTTTTAAACTATCCTTTCTGAATGCTTTTATAATTACACTATAACTTAACTCAGTGGCGTAAGAGCCCATGAGGGCCAAGGCCTACTGTGCCCAACTCAGTATACGTGACCTTGGGCCCTGAGGTGCATGAGCAAATGCTCCGGTCAAGTGGTTAGCCTGACGCGAAACCCCCAGTGTTAAGTTCCCAAGCAAGCTTAGTACTCATTTTAACGACCCAGTGAAGAGATGAAAGGCTGAGTCAACCTTGCTCATCCCGGGGTTTGAACCTCGGACCTGTGGTGTGGAAGCGCGATGCTCTAACCACTCATAATTACACTATATTTCTCTTAAATTCGGAATGTTAATCCCGTTCCTTGTGCTCCTAATATTTCTTATTCTTCCTAATTTACCATTTGTGCTATTGCTTTTTTACTAGCACTTATTCTTCCTTTGAATATTTCTGAAAAAGTTTGTATTATCTTCGTATTCAATGGTATTATAAATTGTCAAAAAAAAATATGATTTGTTAAAAAATAAGTAAAATTTTGTTATATTTTTATTTAAAGCATTAAAATGATATAACTTGTGTGAATTCTTACAATTAATTAATTTACAATATCTATGCTTTTGAAGAAACAACTTTTATTTTTGTTGTTCTTTGACTTTTATTTTTTTTTTCTGTAAATATAAATTTTCTTTTATTTCCTACTTTCGAATTCAGAAAATGAATGAATTTTAAAAAGAAAGAATGAAAAAGGTGCTGCAGAAAGATTTTCTTCAAAGCTATGACATTAAGTAGTTACAAATTGAGTACATAGCAACCAAAAATTTCTGACATTCCCAAAACATTTAGTATGTATTTAAATGTGTAAAACCTTATTTTTTTTTATGTATTTTAAATTGATTTTTTTTCTTTTAGTTAAGCTTGATCTTAGTACAAAACTTTTGATTTTCGTTTTCTCTATGGTTAATGAAATAACAAGTGATAAACCAGGAAGAACTATTATTTCGGTTACTTAATATAATTCAAGATTGTTCGTTGCTAAGTGGTAATTACGTACGGGCTCACTTTTGATATATTACAGAAAATACGTGATTGGCCCCTTTCATCCTAAAATGTGTTCCACTTTCAAAGCTTTTATCTCATTCAAGGTAGTTCTGAAACGATGCCATTGATCGTTCTATGAAATGAAAGTGCAATTTTGAAGAGGTGCCAAAAATGAAAATCTAACAGTGTTGTATTTATCTTATAAAAAAAAAGGTATTCTGAAAGGAAAAAGGTAGTTTTTTCCCCTCGTTTCTATATCTACCTTTCTAGTGCACTGTTTGTGATTTTCCATTTATTCATTCGGTTTATTCTAGTTGGAATACATTCTTGTGTTGCGAAATGCTATATAATAGAAATAGGTAAGTGTGTGTGCATTATTTTATTAATGTTTGGTTATGTGTATTGAGTTTCTAAAGGTGTATTTATTTCTTTATAATGTAAAACATTTAAAAATACATTAACGTAAATTAATTATAAGACAAAGCAAGTGAAAACTCCTGATAAAAACAAACGGACAAAAAACAACTTAGTGCTTTAACCATTCTCAGTACATATGCATGAAAATGAATATTTTAGAAATCATTAATGGATTCTGTGAAAACTGATATTTTATGGGTGATAAGCAAATGGTAAAAAACGCATTGACCTACAACCTTACGCATGAACTGATTCGCAGCTTAATTCAAGAAACGTTAGTCCATATATTGGTCATTGCTTTAAATTTTTTTATTCTAAAATGAGATTTTAATGAACCAATTTAACGCTTCAATTACGTCGAATATCAAAATATATTTGTCATTTATCACATGTTTAGCTAGTTTAATGTTAGTTATTTATGTTCTGTCCTGTTGAATTAATGAAAGAAACAAATTCGGTCATTCACTTTAATTAAATTAATGTGTGTTGGAAATAGATAAACAAAACAATCTTTGGAGTTCTCTGTCACTTGACGTGTAGTTATAAGAATTATGTACCATCTTAGGGTATCATTCTTATTTTTTGGCCGCTATTTGAAATTCCGAGACCCGATTCCAATAATTCTTGTCTTACTTTGAAGTAATATAGTTATGTTACCATGTATAGTAATAAAAAAGTTTTTTTTATGACTATTAAAACTTTTTCACCTGAATGTTATTGTGATTAAAAGACTGTTAGTTGTTTTTTCTTAAAGTTATCTAAATCTGTGTTGGGGCTCTATCCTTATGTCAGGAAATAAGATGTCAGTTCAGATGGTCGTCCTCGTCATTTGGCTGATGGGTTCATAATTAAATCAATAGTTAATTAGTCATTCAAAAAGCTCCATTAATTCGAAAATACAGATAGGTCGTGACGTAATGTACCAGATTCTTTCTTTTTTTAAAAAAGAAAAACTTACTGATATTTAATTTATATCTAATGAAAAACATGATGAAATTTTTTTTTTCTTGTCTTTTAAAAGATGCAATTTAAAATGAATTTAAAAGAAAATTTTAAAAAAAAGAGGCTTAACTAATGAAACACGAATTTTTGTCCAGTGAAATATGAATTGTTCGCGAACAAAATAAGAACAGATATTTTAAGGTTTCTGTGATTGATGATCAGCTCCTAAATGAATAATAAGATGCATACTGTACTTGTTTTCTTACCCCCAGAACCTGCCAAAATTAAACCTTGAATTTAACTCGGTGAATGTGACATATTGTGTAAAAACCTATTCGGTTTCAGTCTTTTCTGGCAAGCAAAGTGTTGACAGTATTCAAGATTACAATATGGATTATCGCTTTTTCACTTTTTCTCCTTTTCTTTTGTGTAAAATGATAAATGATCATGCGCTCTTTCGTTATTCTTCGATGATATTTTGAACCAAAAATATCCAAAGAAGTCAAATTGCTCTGATTGTTTTAAATTAATTGGAGTAATAAGCTTTTATATATAGAACTTGAAGCCTATTTTAAAATAACTCTGTGACATTTTCTTAGCGACTCCCTCGCATATTGCTGAATGTACAAATATCTGTTGAAATTGTTTTTGGGGGTGATTGAGAATTGAATTTAATCTGAATAAAATTTGCCACTCAAGAGAAAAGTGACCTAAACAGATTTTTGCTATCAAATCAATTCAATATAATCTAAACTTTGATTCTTTCAAGGTGATTGTGAACTACGTCCTTTTTCAAACAATGCACATTATGTCAACATAATAATTATTATTATAATGTTCATGATGGCTAAATTCATGACGGTCACATGATAAAGACAATCGCGTGCTTCCCATTGAATTCAAAACTGATATTAAACTTGTGCTAGTTCAATTTGTAAAATTTAGATACAATTAGAAATTCTGTAATTGGGTACAGATGTTCAATTATGAAGGAAAATAATAACGTCAAACAGTTTAGAACTGAAAAATTATTTTTGTGTTAGGCGTGTACTGTTAAATCAAAAGAGTATTTTCTCTACTTATGTGTGTTGTTTTTGTTGATTAAAATGTACTTTTAAAACAAAATATCTTCAAAATGCAAAAACAGGCACCAGCGAAGCGTATGAAATCATTTGGTTGAAAACACATGATTATATTTATCAAGTGACTATGACGTCATATGAATTTAGTCCATCCTGAATTAATGCCTCATTTTTATCTTCTATTTCATAATAATTGTATTAGCACATTCTCAGATTTAAAAAAAAAATAGATTTGGGACTTTTATGTTTTACAGCTAAACAATTATTATCTATATATATAAAGGTGAAAAGTGACTGACTAATCACGATATCTCTGGAACTATTCAACCTACAGACTTGACATTTGGTAGACATGTTCCTTTCATAGAGTAGACATCAGCTAAGAACAGATTTTTCGAAATTCCAACCGCAAGGGGTTACGGGGTTAAGGGGCGTTATAAATAATTGTTTCCACTTTTAAACTACTCGACGCACAATCTTGAAATTGGGTAAGTAGATTCCTTTCATAGAGTAGAGATCCACTACAAAATGAGTTTGGTGAAAATCGACCCCCAAGGGGCGTTGCGGGGGTTTAAGGGGCGTTTTAGATAATTATTTCCATTTTTAAACTATTAGATGCACAGTCTTTAAATTTGATAAATAGATTCCTTTCATAGAGTAGAGATCAGTTATAAGATGAGTTTTGTGAAAATAGCCCCCCCCAAATGGCGTTGCGGTGGATTAAGGGGCGTAATAGATAAATATATCCATTTTTAAACTACTTCACCTACCTGCTTGAAAATAGGTAGGTAAGTTTCTTTCATGGAGTAAATATCGGCTACAAAATAGGTTTTGGGAAAATCGACCCCCAAGGGGTGTTGCGGGGGCGGGGAGTTTAAGGGGCGTTATAAATTCCGATTTTTAAGTTATTAGACGTACAGTCTTGAAACTTAGTAAGCAGATTCCTCTCATAGGGTAGAGATACGCTACAAAATGGGTTTCGTGAAAAATGCCCCCAAGTGGCGTTGCGGGACATAAGGGGCGTTATAGATAATTATTTCCATTTTTAAACTATTAGACGCACAGTCTTTATATTTGATAAATATATTTCTTTCATAGAGTAGAGATCAGCTATAAGAAGGTTTTGTGAAAACAGATCTCTAAGTGGCGTTGCGGGGGATTAAGTGGCGTAATAGATAAATATTTTCGTTTTTAAACTACTTCACATACCTGCTTGAAAATTAGTAGGTAAGTTTCTTTCATGGAGTAAATATCCGCTACAAAACGGGTTTGGGGGAAATTGACCCCCAAGGGGTGTTGCGGGGGTTAAGGGCAGATATAAATAATTATTTCTATTTTTAATCTATTAGACGCACAGTCTTGAAATTTAGTAAGCAGGTTCCTCTCATAGGATAGAGATACACTATAAAATGTGTTTTGTGAAAATAGACCCCTTGGTGGCGTTGCGGGGGTTCAAGGGGCGTTATTGATATTTTTTTTGCATTTTTAATTTATTGGACGCACAGTCTTCAAATTTTGCTAAGCAGATTCCTTTCATAGAGTGCAATTCCCCTACAAAATGAGTTTTGTGAAAACAGACCCTGAAGTGGCGTTGCGGGGGCTCAAGTGCTGTTATAGATAATTATCCCCATTTTTAAATTATTAGACGTACAGTCTTGAAATTTGATAAACAGATTCCTTTCGTAAAGTAGAGAACCTCTACAAAATGGGTTTCGCGAATATCAACTACCAAGTTTAATTTCGGGAGATTAAGAGGCGTAATCGATAAATATTTCCATTTTTAAACTATTTGATCATCCTGCTTGAAAATTGGTAGGCATGTTTCTTTCATGGAATAGAGTTCCTCTAACAAAGAGTAAAACGAAAATTGACCCCCAAGGATGGTTGCGAGTGGTCAAGAGGAGTTACAGAAAAAAAATTCCTGTTTTTAATTGTTAGACCCATATACTTGAAATTTGTTAAGCATGTTTCTTTTGTTGAATAGGGATCCACTAAGAACGCATTTTAAGCAAATCATGTTCTGGGGGGGGTGCAGAAGGTTACTGGGACGTATTGACAAAAAAAATTCCTTTTTTCGAGCTACAAGGACTATAACAATGAAATTTGGTTTGCATTTTTCTTTTGTTGAATTGAAATCTGCTAAGAGCGGTTATTTTGGAAAACGGCTCTCAACAGGATTACGGGGATATTGATAGTAAAACTTTTGTTTTTTTCTCTTAGATTTAGACTTGAAATTTGGCTTGCATGTTCAATTTACGGAGTAGAGATCCACCGAAAATTGGTTTTGCGGGAATCCACTTGGTTTTTGGGTTACGAAAGAGCAAATATCATTCTATACTTCAATTTTAGAGATTTTTAAAAAATACAAATTAGATAAGTTCTGCCCTTTTTTTTTTTTTTTTTTTGTCAACAGGCGACAGTTAAAGGTATAAGTATATTTTTCAATACAATCGAATTCTTAATGCTAGGACTTAGATATCAATAATTTATACATATATATAATCAGTAAAAATTTATATTTGAATTTTTTATTTTGTCTTCTCGAATATAAAAATATGTAGCGAATTACGAATTTTACTACTAAACCATTAATTTTCACTTTCATATTTGGGACTAATTAAAAGTACTTTGCTGAAGTTCTCTTTTAATGATCATGTAAACTCTATTTAATTAAGCATAATTTACACTAACGACGCTTGGAATGATGATTTAATAAATTAACAATGCTTTGTTTATATGCACTAATTTTGTTATATCAGTTGTTTCAGTGACATAATGTTTATGTATCATGAATATTTTATTGAGCTGCATCATTGTGAATGATCATATTATGTTTTAGTCTTAATATTTATGTTTTTGATTGGCATTACTGGGTTACTTGAATATATTAACTATTTTCATATTATGCTCTGAATCGCAGTTCTATCTTTTGTGAGTGGATAACAGACAATAGGTAAGTACAGTATAAAGCTGCAAGAATAATTTACTCTTACCTATATCTTGACATTTTATTCGAACAAAAAGTTGAGAAACACCATGTCAACTGACTGATAGATATGTATGTGATCAATCCCACCAGACAGTTGTTGATTCTTTAAAATAAATGTTCTCGTAAAAGAAATTTAATGTGATTTTAATTGCTTGAAAAGTTTCCAAGCATGCATTCTGGAAATAACGTATTCTTACATGTGAATGTGATGAACTTTGGATTTGCTCCAATCCACGAGCAGATAGCTACTGGGTAAAGCTGATACATTGAACCTTTTCTCAAGTTGTTTATGTTTTTCCTAAACATTTTTTAAATTGCCCGGTTTATTTGCTTACATTGTTCGTAAGTATTTTTTCTGATTATTATATATTTTGTTTATGTTTAAAAGAATGATATTTTCCATTAGTATATCTATATATATAAAGGAGAAAAGCGACTCACTCACTGACTGACCGACTAACTAATCACGATATCTCCGAAACTATTCAACCTACAGACTTGCAATTTGGTAGACATGTTCCTTTCACGGGAGTAGAGATCATCTAAGAACGGATTTTTTTTGCGAAATTCGAACCGCAAGGGGTGTTATAAATAATTGTTTATATTTTTACACTACTCAACGTACAATCTTGAAATTGGCTAAGCAGATTCCTTTCATAGAGTAGAGGTCCACTACAAAATGGGTTTTAGGAAAATAGCCCCCCCAAGGAGTGTTGAGGGGCAATAAGGGGCGTAAAAGATAAATACTTTCGTTTTTAAAATACTTGACCTACTGTCTTGAAAATTGATAGACATAGTTCTTTCATGGAGTTAATATCCGCTACAAAATGGGTTTTGCGAAAATTGACCCCCAAAGAGTGTTGAGGGGGGTTAAGGGGAAATATAAATAATTATTCCGATTTTTAAACTATTAGATGCACAGTCTTGAAATTTGGTAAGCAGGTTCCTCTCATAGTGTAAAGATACGCCACAAAATTGGTTTCGTGAAAATAGACCCCCAAGTGGCGTTAAGGAGCGTTATAGATAATTACTTTTCCATTTTTAAACTCCTGGAAGCACAGTCTTTAAATATGGTAAACAGAATCCTTTTATGGAGTAAAGATTCAATATATAATGTGTTTTGTGAAAATCAACCCCCCCCCCAGGTGGCGTTGCGGGGTCTCAAGGGGCGCTATAGATAATTTTTTTCCATTTTTAGTTTATTAGACTCACAGTCTTCAAATATGGTAAGCAGATTCCTTTCATAGAGTCGAGATCCGCTACAAAATGGGTTTTGTGAAAGCAGACCCCAAGTGGCGTTGCGAGGGCTCAAGGAGGGGGGAGGGGTATAAATAATTATTCCCATTTTTAAACTATTAGACGTACAGTCTTGAAATTTGGTAAGCATGTTCCTTTTGTTGAGTACAGAACCGCTATAAAATATGTCTCGTGATAATTAACCCCCAAGTTTCATTTCGGGGGATTAAGGTGCGTAATAAATAAATATTTCCGTTTTTAAACTATTCGATCTACCTGCTTGAAAATTGGTAGGCATGTTCCTTTCATGGAATAGAGTTCCTCAAACAAAGAGTAAAACAAAAATCGACATCCAAGGGGGGTTGCGAGGGGTGAAGGGGAGTTATAGGGAAACTTGTACTTGTGTACTTGAAATTTGTTAAGCATGTTCCTTTTGTTGAATAGGGATCCACTAAGAATGCATTTGACGGGAATCAACTCCTGGGGGAGCAAGGGGTTACTGGGGCGTGTTGACAAAAAATTTCTTTTTTCGATCTACAAGAACTATAATAAAGGGATTTGGTTTACATTTTTCTTTTGTTGAATTGAAATCCGCTAAAAACGGTTTTTGAGAGAATGACTCGCAACGGAATTATAAGGGGGGGGGGGGTATTGATAGTAAAAATTTTACCTTATTAGATTTAGATTTGAAATTTGGCTTCCATGTTTATTTTATGGAGTAGAGATCCACCTAAAATTGGTTTTGCGGAAATCCACTTTGTTATAGGGTTACGAAAGTGTAAATATCATTCTATACTCAATTTTAGAGAATATTAGATAATACAAATTAGTTCTGTCTTTTTTTTTATCAAGAGGTGAGAGTTACAGGTATAAGTATATATTTTCAATACAATAGAATTCTCTTAATGCTAGGACTTAGATATCAATATTTTATATACATAAACTGATATATTTATAAAGCATCATGAAATACCCAGCGAAGCAGGAGGGTAGCAGCTAGTGTCTAAATATATTTGATATCTTTATGATTAATATATTTAAAAACAGAAAGTGGATGGAATGACACGGTGATCCATAGTTAAATTTTCCAGTGTCTAAAGTATTTTTTCTTTTTAGGTTAATTGTTTAGTTTATTTAAATTCTGAAGTAATTAATAATAATGCAATAAAATGTTTTATTGTATAATGTTTTTCTGATATAAATTTTGTTGATCTCTTAAACTTTTTTGTCGGTATTTTCGGGAAGCGGATTCGAGTCCAGATGCCACTGAAGACCCACCGCATAGTTAGAGATACTGATGCACGTTAAATCTCACGAAGAACAAAATCCTCACGCTGCCGTGTTTTAGAAATTTGGAGAGTAAGGTGCTAGCTCAGGTCCTCGTCATTTGATGGAGATTCAAAATTACGAGGTCCATCGCAAAAAGCCATCGTGTTTATTTGAAGTGCGACGTTAATAAACAATTAATCAATTAACCTAACAGTATACTACCCCTTCTTTTCTGTCTCTTTCTTGAAGCTTTATTTGAATTGCTTCTTTAGTCATGTAAATAAAGATTTCACATTATTCATTTTTCATTTAAAGATTTTTTTTCATTTTAAACTCATGTTGCTTGTTTTGATCATAAATTTCATACAATTTTTATATCGGAGATTTTTAAAAACACATTGATTTTCATGTGTGAGATCTATTTCTTGATTTTCTTATTTAATAGAATTGTGATAAATTTTGTTCTAAAATAGTAAAAAAAGTACAACGTTTTAGACTCATTTCAATACCTTTCGATATTTGCACCACTAATTGCTTGACAGACATCAAGAAGATTGTTAATCCTCCTCTATGTGTTGTGTTTCAATTTTTTTTATTGAGAACATTTAAAAGTCTCGTGCACCACACAATGTATCACACAACACAAAGGAAAGAATACAACGCAAACATCCATGGATTCGAAGGCCCTGCGGCTTCGCAGCCAGAGTCACTAACCACTGTACCGGATGGGTGGTGTTGTGTTTCAATTGTGGCCATGATTCAACCGTGTAGGTGATTGATGTCAGTAATATTTTCACTGTACACAATGGTCGTAATCTATTCCTTGAAATAGTCCAGATGCGTAAGATTCGGGCATCGTGCAGGCCACGAAATTTGGCCATCTCATCCAGTCTATGAGTTTAAAAGCCTTGCATTTAAGACTTCATGCTCAGATACAGAGAAATGAGAGGAGCTTTGTTCTGCATGAAAGCTATGCTATTCCCTGCTACAACTTCCAAATCATCAGTTTGTAAAAAGACATAAATTATCAGCAAATCCAAATAAATGTATCCAATTATGCTAGTCTCTGTGAAGAAAAATAAACCCAACAACGCAATCTTACTGCAAGCTACACCAAACATTCTTTTTAGGATAACAATGAGCGTACTGGTGAGTTTCCGTCGGCTGCCGTGATCCCCAAATGTGACAATTGTAACCATCGATACAACCATTGATATAAAGAGTCACTTCGCGTCCGAAAAGAATGCAATTTAAGAAGCTTTCTTCATCATCATTAATGTAGCAAATTCCACCCACTTGATTTTGTCTTCAGACTGAATCTTACAGGAATAAACGCTTAAGCGTTGAAAGATATTTTGAATGAAATGAATGATTATGAAAGATATTTTGAATAATAGTTTTCAAAATATCTAATGCTAAACTTCGGTATTCATGGAACATCGGCATTAGACCATAAAAGAATAGAAGAAAATCGCCTGGTTTGACAAATCCCGTTTTCTAATCAATCGCATTTACGGACGCGTGCGAAACGCCGATTTTCGAAGGGTTGCAATTAACAATTAGCTGGATAGCTGGCTGTGGTATTATAGTATGGGCAGTGTTTTCACGTGGAACACATTAGGATCCATCATTCCTATATAATAGCTCCTGTCTTCTGTGCGCAATATGAACATTATTGCAGACTAGTTGCACCCCAACATGGCAACAGTATGTCTGGTAGGTGATTTGTCATATTGGTTTTTACCAACAGGATAATATACTATATCATTTGGACTGAATTGTCAGGAAATAGTTCGGGGAACATTCTAGGGAGTTTCAAGTCATATCTTGACCTGCGGATTAACCCACCTTCAATATATCTCTTGTTTAAGAACCAACCTAGCTCCTAGGCTTCTTCTACAGTTCGGATGTAACCCACCCGACATGAACCCAGTCTAATATTTGTGATTCCACGTAACAAATCGAATTCGTGCTGTCACGCTACCACCTCGCAATTTGCGGGAATTGCAAGACAGGTTTTTAAGTGTCTGGCACCAGATGCATCAGACTACCTGTTAACACCTTATCGAATCAATACCTTACTAATTAAAGGCGATTTTGATGATGAAAGGTGGCCCTGTTTCATATTAAAATGGTGATAGGTTATAATGTAATGACTCATCTGTATAGTGTATATACACTCAAGAGCCAAAACATTATGACCACCTGTCAATAACGAGTTGGCCTACCTTTGGCGCGCAACACAGCTTCAACCCGCCTTGGCATGGATGCCACAAGTCCTTGGTAGATGGCCGGAGACAGATTGTACCAGATGTTTAAGCAACGGTCACGCAAATCCGAGATATTGCGAATTGGTGGTATTTGAACTCTGAGCTACCGTCCCATGACATCCCAAATGTGTTCTATTGGATTGAGATCCGGTGAATTAGGCGGCCAGGACATGAACTGGAATTCAGCGTGATGTTCCTGGAACCACTCCAGCACAATTTTAGCCTTGTGACACGGGGCGTTGTCCTGTTGTAGCATTCCATTTCCAGCTGGAAAAATAGAGGCCATGTAAGGGTGCAACTAGTCCGCAATGATGTTCAGATACCCTGTAGCATTCATGGTCTGCTCTACCACAACCACGGGTCCCAGAGACGCCCAAGACAACGTCCCCCAAAGCATAATACCGCCACCACGGCCTGTGTATTACCTACTGTACATTGAGGAAGCAACTGTTCGCCTGGAAGACTGCGTATCCTGACACGGCCATCGGCGTGATGAATGATAAACCGTTATTCATCTGACCTGGCAACTCTCCCGCTGATCCATGGACCAGTCGCGATTTTCCCGGGCCCAGCGCAGGCGCAGTTGGCGATGACGCTTGGTCAGCAAAGGCACACGAGTGGGACGTTTGCTACGTAGCCCCATATCCAACAGTGTCCGCTGAACAGTGTGCTCCGATACTATTCTACTTGCCCTGCATTGTATTAGGCTGTCAGCTGAGCCACTGTCTGGCTCCGGTTTTGCTTCACCATGCGAGACAGTCTCCGACGACCTTTTTCTTTGATAGCGTGTGGACGTCCAACACCATGTCGTCTACTGCTGGTTTAACCGTCATTCATCCACTTTGCATAAGTATTAACAACTGTAGACCGCGAACAACCCACGAGTCGTGCAGTTTTGGAAATACTTGTTCCGAGCCTTCGAGCCATTACAATCTGCCCTCTATCAAAGTCGCTTAGATCCGCAGCCTTTCCCATCACACACAGAAGTAAGTGAAAGAATGATTCATCAGACTCTCCAGCAGCAATTAAATACTTCCACCTGATCACGTGCCTTCCACGTCATCCAGGCGAGTTCATTGCAAAATGTGGGGGTAATCATAATGTTTTGGCTCTTGAGTGTGTACATACGCATGTATTTAACATTAAAATAGCTTTTTATTTTCGTTATCTTTAATGTAAAATGTAATATTCTTTATACTGAAGAGATATTAAAGAATAATAATTAATCCCTTCTTTTCGTTCCAGACATTTAACTTTCTCAGCAAATTTAATAACGCCTTCGTCTAAAACCATAGGGCCTTGAACACTTCATGATGTTAAGGGAATTTGCCTTCTCAATATTTCTTCTGATTTTCCCGATTTAAATATCGGAACATTCTTACATGCTTTTTTTTTGCTGCAATAACTTGTTATGCGATATGGAGTTCCCTGTTTTCTCTTCCTAAAGGGAATCCCTTTTGTGTTATCGACACCTTAATAAATTCTGAAAATCCACTGGAGTTCGTTAGTGGGACTTGTACAAATGTATGTTAAATATCCAAAGTTTATTTATTTTTTTATAACATACAATAATTCCAAGTATTCACTATCGTACAAAATTCTAAGAATTGTTTATCCGTTATATTTACTTGTGTTTTATTTAAGTTACTGACTGAATCTCGGACCATTCACCTTAACTTAAATTAGGATTTTAACCCTTAAAAGTGTCTGCTAAACATAGTTTGATACTTCCGTATTTGCTTTGTGAATTTAAACATGGAACTAATGTTACTGAAGCTGCAGAAAAAAGTGTACTGGGCTTGGGGAAAAGACAGTTACATCAAGAAAGGCTCTTAGATGGTTTAAAAAAGTTTCTACTAAGGCTGAATCTGTAGAAGACAACGCTATATGTAAGTCAGACCATTAAATCTAAGCAACGACGAATTTGAGATAGTGAATAAAACCTAATTTTGGTTTAATGTGTCAACAGCTTGCGAAAGTGTTTTAAAAAGGCACAAAACACAATACGGAAGCATTTATACTAAGTAAGAAAAAAGTGGAAATTTTAAGTAAGCGGGTAATGTATGACCACGTGTTGCAGTAGAAACCAGAACAAAAATTATGCATTAAAAGGTGCGAAATCCTTCCCCATCCTCCTTATTTTTCCCTTGAGTTATCACCAATTTTTACCTTTGGACAATCAGTCATATGCGCAGTAAACAATAAAATAATGTACAAAAATTAAAAATAAAGCGTGTGGACGTTTTAAAAAATTTTTTAAAAAAATACTGAGATTTTTCCTTTTTAGTTCAAAAATGACAGAACTTTCTTGGTTATTTGATATATTATTAAATTTGGGAGGGGGAGTACGTTTTAATTCCTTAATAAATAGTGAATAGAATTAGTGTAAAATATTTACATATAACAAAGATGGATACTAAAGGAAATGTGCAAATGTTATTCAATTTATAGAAAGACTAAAAAGTATTTCCTACTTATTTCTATTCAGAAATAATTATTCTGTCGAGAGCTCAAACGTCCTCCCGTTGGTGTGGTGTGGTAGTTAGGAGGGGGGGGGCAGCTCAGGTGTCGTCCGCGTCACTTGACCATGGTTCAAAATTACGCGGACCGTCCCCAAAAGCCCTCGTGTAGCTGAACAGTGGGACGTTAATATTCTCTCACTCAGAAATAATTATGGGATCATAGTAGCCAGGTTGCTTGAGCAACAAACATTCAAAGAGTACTAGTTCCTGTTTGGTCCTTTTTGAATATCGTCGTGTAATGGGGACAATACACATAAAATTTGTTGAAGCTCAAGTTCACTTTCACATTGCAGGAAAGTATGGATGCCAGTTCAGATGTCGTTTTAGTCATTTAGCCCGGGCGCAAAATTACGAGTTTCGCTTTAAATAACTCTCGTGTCGATTCTAGTGGGACATTCAATAAACAATCAATCAAAAGGAATTATTTTTAAACTTAAATTACGTAACAGAAGAATTGTTTAGTTAGTTTTCAGCTCATACATTACGAAACCATAGTATTTATTTTACAGATAAATTTTTTTTTAGTATATTATTTGTTTTCTATATTTTCGTCGAGATAACTTCAAAATTTGTGTGAAAAGTTGCTCCGAATTAAATTTCTAATTGCAATTACTGTGTAGTAAGTTTAATGAAAGCTCGTTTTAGAAAGTAATTATCATCTATTGTTTTTTAAATATTTTTTCTAATGTTCTGTATTTTTGTGTAATTCACCGACTTTTTTTCTGTGCTTTCCACGAAACTCATTTTTTATTGTAGTCTCCAAAAAAAAAAATATATATACGACCTAGATTATTTTTTTTTGTTTTTTTGTAGAAAATGGGGGGAGGGGGAGTTAAAATAAAACTTACTTGGACAAATTCTCAATTTCTGTTGAAAATACTATACTTTTTTAGATGCATATTTATCTACTTTTATTGCAGTTCTTTTAATAATTAAGTAATTGTTAAATTAATTTTTTTTAAATTGCTTAACCTAAATGAGTATAATAAATAAATCTGAAGCAAAGTATCATGACACGTACATCATCTTTTCTGCCGTCAATTAAAGTTTCTTTCTTCAATATCACATTCCTCTTTTTAGAAGCTCTTGGAAAATCGAATTACATGTATGAACATTTGACTGTAACTATTTTGAACTTTTTGTATCTCTAGGCCACCTGCTACACCGAATGCTACCCAAAACGTCGTTCGGAAGGAAAATAGAATAAAGCCTAAAAAAAAGGAGGTCTCTACTAATGACTTCCCCCGATTCCCACACTCTACGAAGGATCCTCCGTGTTTTGCCTACCTTGCGCACCAGCATCAAACCACTGCCAGCATGGAGAAAGATGTCAAGTGAGAGCCGTTTCCTTTCTTCTCGCTCATTTTTTTTCCCTTTCAAACTGTCACCCACCCTCGCCTGTGGCATGGTGTTGTATTTAGATAATGTTGTGTTTGGCAGATCGTTGTGCTTATAATATAGTTTAGTTACTGATTTAACTAGCTTTGTGATGCATCCCGATTTAGTATTTATTTAACTTGTTTGTTTTCCTGTACATATGTCAAAAAATTTGTGTTGCTTACATGCTTCTTTAGATAGAAAAACGCTGAAAAGTGATTTGAAGGGCTTTGATATTTGATTTGTTGTTCCTTTCAATTTAACTTGCCCCATTCTTTTTTTTTAAGTTAAAAATGAAGGTGAATTTTAATTCAGATATCCTTATTTTTTTTTGATTTTGTTTGTAATTTGTAAGTATTTATTTTTGTTTGGTCTTTTAAAAATTTTCTGTAGCTTAACTGTATAGTAACAGTAATAATTAACAAAATTAAATGGTTTTAAGATGTAATTTGCTTTTAAAATTAAATTTTATTCACAATTTATAATTATTTATTTTAAGATACATTTTTAAAGCTCTGCAGAAGTAGTTAATACATTTAGGGACAGATTTAAAGCTATATAAATAAGAATTCAAGTAAAAATATTTATCCCCCAAAATTTTGAGAGCCATTTGGTTTTATTCTATGCTCATTTGTAATTCGGTTTTCTTTTGTTATGTGTCATTCCACCCTTAACAATCCAGATTGTTACATAGTCTTTCGACTTCGAAAGAATATAGACCAAGAAGAAAGTTGTTTTATTTATTTATTTAAAGAAATTTAGTGACTGATTTTAGTGAAAAAGAGGACAGCCTATTCAAATGAAATTCCAATCTATCAGATTTTTTAATTAAATAAATGATGTCACTTTTTCTTTAAATTCAAGATTCTTCATTTTATATTTAGATAAATGATTATAACTTTTTCCTGCTCACTTTCTTTATTACGATTTCTTGTTGTTTCAAAATAAACGTTATTGGAATCCATAGAAGAAGAAAAAAAATGTAATGCTTTGGATTAATTTTAAAAACCTTTCTCGCGTCTTATTTACTTGCTGAAGAATCTCCCCCCCCCCTTTTTTGCTATAAAAATTGTGGAAGCTCCGTGAATCTGTTATGATTTATCTTCATCTTTTGAGGCTAGACACGAGGGGGAGGGGATTTTAATTTGCTCTGAACCACCACATAGCTAAGTAAAAAGTCAGTGCACATTACATTTCTTTCAGGAACCTTTGTTTCTAAGACTCTATTGTCGTATTGAGCAAAAGTATGATTTCTAAAGATATTGCAATATTTTTTTACCAGATAATTTTCTTTTGTGAATTTTGAAGCTATTGTATAAATAGTTCTATAACTGTGTGTATGGTGTTTTTCTTCATTCTATTTCTTGTTATAAAGACTGCATCCTTTGATTATTATATTATGCATTTTAAATATTAATCTCATTGTTTGTGTAGCATTTTTTTAATTTAATAGAATCACTTTTTCAGTGTTGTGTCTGTTTAAATGTAGTTATTTTTCTGATGAAATTGTTCTTCTAACACAAAACCTATCTTTATATTTCCTCTTAAATAAAATTTGCTTTGTAAGCCTTTGTTTTATTATTCTGTGTACTAATTTCATTTTCTAAAACTTAATTTTTTTTAACAAAACATTGTATGCTTTTATATGTTGTTTAACCAATTTGTATATAATGCTCAGTGGCATAACTTAGAAGGCTGAATCACGCGACCTCCTGGAAGTTGAAAGCAGTGACAATAGCTCATTGTGCTGCTCGAGAATGACACTGATTGAAAACGTTCCAACTGAAAATGATGAGAACAAATGAAATAGTTTTCAAATGATAAGTTTATAAATAAATTCTAATTCTGTATATTTTAATTCATATTTTCGATATATAGTTAACATTTTGAATGATTATTTACATGTCATTGAGAGAGACATTCTTACAATTTCACTGTAGTTGTGAAATAACCAGTTTCATTATTTCGAATTTTTGTTTTTAATTCCTCAATTTAAACTGCAGCTTAAGAGAGCAAAAATAAAAATTGATCCATGTAAAACGATGTTTATCAGTAAATTAGGGGAAACAGGGGGAAGAGTAAATATTAATTTGTCATATTTTCCTGTAAGCTCATTTCTTGTGTCAATTATCGGTCTTAATTGCAGCCGAATCTTCTGGTCGTTAAATTACCTCGTTTAAAATAAAATAAAAGTTGAAAGTAATAATGCATCGGAGTAAACATTTAAGTTTACTTTTTCCTGGAAAGAATTCTTATTCTTTTACAGTGCAATAGCTCCCAAATTATGATACTCCAACTTCTAAAAGATATCGAAGAAATATGAGGAACAGAAAAGAGAATTAAGCTTACATAATTTTAGAATGTATTGCAAAATTTTATTTAAAAATAGAATTTTAAATTACAAGGACAACTGCGCAAACAAATAAATTGGATTTTTGAAAACCGCCGTATCTAAGAAGCACTTCGCAACTAAGTTTCTCTAGCGACAAAAATAGTTAGTTACTAGTTATTTTAAATTCTTTTACAAACAAACTGCGCAGATGTTACCATCTATATAATGGGTACTTCCGTATTATACCATCGCTTTTTTTTAGTTAAAAGACGCCGCGAATTCAAAAAATGTCACCAAATACTGTTATTGTCATTGTGCTCGAACATGCTCGGGAACAGCTTCCACTATTGGACAGTATATCACATTTGATGACGTCTTTTGATTTGCAGAATTTGGTTGATAGTATTATATGCTCGGGTACTGAATAAGTTTAATATTTATTAATAGTAAAATAACATTCCTTTTTTTTTTACTATTTTTAATTTACTTTAAAACTCTTGAGGTCACATATTTTAGTAAAAAAATCGAAAACAAGGATCTGGACTTGAAATTTTTTAAAACGTGTGTATAATATTTTTTATAAGTTTGTGATTATTAGCCTTCCTTTGAAATAACAAAGTATTCATGATTCTTGTTTACAATACTGGAAGAGAAATAAATTTTTTTTAAAAAAAATCAGCAGAACCTTTAAAAGAGCGGTATTTAGGGTGTATCAAGGATATTGTCATTGCAATTGAATATTAAAGTACTATAAATATCCTAATATAGTATCCTAAAGTATATTTTATTCACACAGGTGATCTTGGTTTTCAAAAACCATTATTTAGACTGCAGTGCATTAAAACCAAATCTAAAATCATCATTCAAAAATAGTTAGAGGAAAACCATTGAGTGAGAAATGTTTCAGCATGGTTCGAGTTGAATCAGAGTCAATAAAATCGGAATAATTAAATTTGACTATTGAAAAACTCTTTAGTTATGCCACTGGTAGTAACTAACCATTCAATTGTATATTGCTTTTATTAACATGGAATGACTATATTTTTTACCACTACTTATGCATGCAGACCAAATGAAGACCCTCTAAGTGTGGTTAACTCATGTATCGAAAGCTTAGAAAAATTAGTAAATTTAAAGACAAGTGCAGACCGTGCATTGTATGTTGGATCCATAGAAAGATTACAACTTGCTGTTTGCACTGAAGGTGAGATATCTTGTTCAATATTATGTACATAGCTGTTAGAGAAAATGGTTATTTAAACGTACTTATGCTATTTTTCGTATTTTTTAAAATTTTATCACCTAAGTGAGTCATTTTTTTATAACCTTAAGATATTATCTACCAAATAATATTCATTAAGATGAACTGAGTGCCTTGGATACGAGCTTCGTGTCGAAAATGCTCTCAAATCGATTCATGTGAAGAAAGGTAAGAGTTGTATATTTAAAAGGAATTGAATTTCAAGTTCTATGTGGGTATGGTGCGGCAGTTAGAAAATAGAAGAGCTACACACACGATGTTATCTTTATCGTTCGCCTATTATTCAAAATTAACAGATGGGTCGCCGGTGACCAACGTGCAACTTCTAGCGCGATATTTAAATCAAACGGAATTATGCTATTTGTCAACATATATTTTTTGGAATTTAAAAATTATATATTTTTATTCTCCAGACATTTTTTACGAGGTACTTCGGAGAATTTTTTTTATATGTTAATTCGTTAAATAGACATGAATATTGATTGTATAATTATTTAAAATGTTTATTGCGGAGAAAAATCAAAATTTCTTTTGTTAACCATTTTCAAGTAATCTTAATTGATATATTTCTAATGTACTTCTGTACGAATAAATTTTTTAGCTGTTCTATTGTTATATTCTATAAGCAAGTAGAATTCATGTAATTTTTGCAATTGTTTTACTTCTCTAATTTTTTTTTTATCATTATTGAATTAAAATTACAAAAGTAAAAGATTTGATGTTTTAAAAAAAAATTTGCTTTTTGATAATTTTTTGCCTAATGACTTTTATTATGTAAGATTTTTCAGTAATAGTTGTAGTATAGCGAATAGTAATTGATGCATTATGGAAACACATGGCATCTATGTTGTTTGCATAAAATTAAAAAAGAGTGTTTTAAAGTAAAAAAAATAGTAAATTTTTTTTAAAACATTATTTTAATTTTTTAAGGAAATGAATTCACACAGTGGCGGACATGACACTTTTTAAAGCTATTTATCAATTTAGTGTAATTCTTTTAAATTATTGATACATATGAAAAATTTCAATTAATTGTAAAAAAAAAAAAAGTTTTCTCCTGAAATGATTTATTGAAATACATTATAGAGAACTTATTGTAATTTAATTTTATGAACAACCTTAAGATTTTTTTTAAACTACATCAGAAGAATTACATGCCAAAATATTTTCTAAGTGTTTTGAAGCCAAAACAAAATAAGTTTTTTTTTCTTGCATTGGATACATTTATGGGTAATAATTTTGATGAGATTAATTTTCTTTAGAATTGAATTTTGAACGTTCAAGACGTATTTTTGAGAATTCTTTTCCATAAATTATTATTTTAAAATATATTTTAATTAAAAACTGTCTATTTTTATTTCCTCTGTCTGCTTTAAACAATGTAAATACTTCTTTATTACTACAAATACTATTTGCATTGCCTTGGTTTTTATAAGTACATACAGTCAACTTTGATATACTGGCTTATTTGTACTATAATAAACTTCTTAATTTCTTTTTCTCTCATTGTGTATTTAAGAAATCCTCTGTTATTCTCTATTTTAATGAACAATTTTTTTCTCCTCTTCTGAGCCTTTTGAAGTAAGCTCTTCTTTCATCTCATTTTAGAATTAGCAGGTGATAGTCTTTAAAAATTGGAAGACTGCCATATTATGCTTTTATTTTGGCTTTTATTCAAAAAAGCCAATCATTGATTATGTACATAAGTTTGTATCATTTTCCTTTTAATCTTCCTGCGTGTGCCATCAGCTTAAGTCCTATTTTTTATGTTGCTGAGTCTTATAACGGTTGTTACTTTCAAGGAGAGTGCAAGGTCTTGGGGTCACGGATTTAGTTCAAACTTTGTAGGATGGTAGATTTACTTTCCTTGTTAATGAAGTTATATGGTTATAGGGGCCATTACTCAATTTTTTACATATTTGCAGATGAAGATGCAATTCACTCGTAATACAAAGCAGCACACGCGTACACAAATGCTATTCAACAATACTGCACTAATTCAATGCGCGAGTCGCTTTTTGAAATTATGTTTCATTTGCTTTTATGACCAAGTTTCACGATTGTATGGACAATGAGGGATAAGAAGCTAGTCATATTTTATACTAATTCTGTTAATCTGATAAATGTTTTACTTATTATTGTTTCTTTTAACAATTTATTGTTTCCAGGCACCATTAAACAACAATTAAAATGCTTTTCTACTGTTCTTGCAAAATGCTTTTATTGTTTTGTTATAAATATTATTCTGTACTTATACGATGATAATGACAAATAAAACTCTTATAAGGTTTCTAGTCATTAAAGACATTTCTTTTCCAAGTTATTTAAACTTCATTGTGTATCTTTATATGTAAGAATAAATATAAAATTAGAATAAAAAGTTATTTACCCTCCACGGACTCGAACCCGGCTCTTAACGACGTGGAACACCGATCCGTTGCTACTACTCTAAACCCATTACATGCAACCGTTTGCTACAGAACTGAATTTAATGACTGAATTGCATCTTCAATTGCAAATATCTAAAAAATTATTGAGTAGTGGCCCCTATAACCATATATCTTCATCCCTACAGAAAAACTAAATCTACCGTCCTACGAAATTTGAACTAAATCCGTAAACCCAAGACCTTGCACTCTACTTGTTAGATGAATTTCCTCATCTCTGCCTTTAATGTATAACTTATCTTTATAAATATTTTTTGCTTTCTTTCTCCGTGTTTATTCTTTCCTTTCCCCGGCACTCAAAATAGCTGACAAGAATTACTAGTTTTCATAAATTCTTATTTAATCACACTTTCTTGCAGTTTTATTTTGAAATAATTAAATTTTTTTTGCAAAATTAAAAAGAAATGCAAATTGAGTTTCCCATCACCCTTAAATATCAGGACAAGTCTATCTGAAGAAGAAAATGTTTATCTTCTCTTTTTCGTATTCTTTTTTTCAATGAAAAGTAGAGCTTTGAAAAAAATATCCTCTGAAAGAACTTGCTAGTATTATTGGTACAGAGAGAAAACAAGACATAAAGTGTGCACAAAATGCAAAATGTCTTCGTAATAAAATGCAATAGTGTTGTTCCTATTTAAAAAACTCCATCTTTATTAAAAAAGGTATCTATTTATCTTAATCAAATTTTTTAAATGTTTTTATTCTAAAATATGGTATAAATAAGATATTTTTTTAAAACTAAAACTAAAGAAATTGCTTTTCTTGTCATTTAAATCTTAGTTTTCTGTGTATCTTGTTTGCAGGAAAGTAAAGCTTTGATTAGGTGTGTAAAAAGATTACATACAGAACAGAAAATGATTAAAATTTCAGAAAAATTTAATGATTTATTTCAGAGTTACAAAGTACATAGCCACACGACATGACACAAAGCAATAAAGCACCCTGATAGTCTCTTGTGGTATTTCTTACCAAATTTGCTCCAATCGTCGGGCCAGGTCATCAACATCCCCTGGTAGATTCAGTCGCCTTTCTATCATATCCCAGACATGCTCGATTGGAGAGAGATCTGGTGATCTGGCTGACCAAGGAAGTGTTTGACAAGCTGTAAGACAGTTCATAGCAACACATGCCGTATGTGATCTGGCATGGGTATTGCAAAAGGAACGGTAACAAAACAGTTCTCAAAATGTCGTCGACGTACCGCTGTGTTGTAAGTGTACCTCTAAAGCCGACCAAAGGGATACCGCTGTCAAAAGAAATGGCACCCCAGACCATAACTCTTGGTTGAATGTCTTTGTGACGTGCAATAGTGAAAGCAGGATCGTCACGCTGCCCTGGGCATCTCCAGACACGTTTTCAATGATCGTCAGGACACAGTTTGAAGCGCGATTCGTCAGCATGATTCCAACCTGATTGAGCCAAGCACCACTGTAATCTGGCTCGACAGTGTGCTGGCGTGAGTGCCAGGTTGCTTAGCGGTTGGTACGAACATAAATTTCACTCTATCAGCCGTCTGTGAATGGTCATGATGGGTCTCTAGGGTGGCTCGCACTTCTGTTGGTTGATAGCGATGAATCAAGCGCCGTGACAGCTAATCTGACAATCAATCTGTCCTCCCGATCTGCTGTGGCCCTAGGTCGACCGCTACCATCATGACGCTGAAATCTGCCACTGTCCACACATTCTTGCCAGCATCTACTAATGACCGCTTCGCTTCAACCCATATGACGAGCGATTCACCGATTTGTCCAACCTACCTCTTTCAATCCAATGATATTACCTCTCTCAAACTCTGGCAGTTGCTCGTAATGGGCTCGAATCCCTGCAGCGAGGCTTTTATTCAATCGTTGAAAGGTATCCTTAATCGGCAATGCAACACAAATTTTGACCATCGGATTGAGAATCGCTTCTTATAGACACCTGCTGAGTGCGCAGTGCCCGCTATTCTTTCATTGGACATCAAATTTAAATAATTTGCATGTTTAGTACAAATGTCTTTGCATGCGAAATTTCATGACAATCGGACAACTCCTTTTTGGTGCGTGGTTTTTTTTTTTTTTTGAAAGAGTATATTACAGGAAAATAGAAAGAAATTGCATAGTTTGCTGATGATAACATTTTCGTATAGGTGAATTGCCAGTTCAAAAAATTAAGTATTAGGAATTAATTTTTATTTGCTATTAAGCTTTTGTCAGTTTTTTGTTATTTGTTCATTTTATGTAATTTATTAATATGTTTATACCTGTATGTTTATATGTTTATATCAATTAATATTTGAGTAAACTAATAAATATTTATATTTCACAGACAGTGCAATGAAGCATTTTGTATCCAGTTACAGTGGAGGCATACCGCTACTGGTTGCAATTTTAGAGGTAATTTTTGTCTGAACTTTGTATATATACTGTATTTATAGTTGCAAGCTGTTTTCTATTATTTTATTTCAAATAATGCAGATTTTTCTCATATTTTTTATTTTGGAGAATTTTTCATTTCAGAAGAGTCAAGACCAGCATATAAGACATTTTGCAGTTTTGATTATAGAAAAAATGCTGTTACATAAATCAGGTGAACCATTTGATGAATTTTTTAAAAATTTAATGTTTAAACATTGAAATTTGATAAAGAAATATAAATGTGGGCTTTACTTTATACTAGGAGGGAATGAGCATGCTCAAGCATTCGTTTTTCATGGAGCTGCGGATCATTTATTGAAATTAATTGTTAAATGCCAACTTTCATGGGGGGATGATTTTATTTCATCCCTTTATCGAATTACAGCTAGAATTGGGGAAGAAGGTAACTATATTTTATGTTTCAAATTTTTAACTCTTTGAAACAAACTTAATAAATTTTTTCCTCTTTGAAAGAATTTTTTTTTAATTTTATGTATTTAAAATATTATTTTAAAAATATAATAGGCGGACCTAAATCTTAAAAAATGACTAATTTTTTTAAATAAATTTGTTCAAAATATTTCACAAATTGTCACTTATTTTTGGTAATTTCATCTATTGTGTAACTTTGTTCATCAGTCAATTCATCACATCATAAAGCCTGTTTCTAAAATTCTTTGTTTTGCCAACAGTTTTCATACTGAGCAAAAGCAATTCACCCTTGATATTCTTTTTTCAATTAATTTTTCACTTTTCTTATGTCACTTACACAAAGAACTGATATTGAAATGAATTTTTTCTACTGTATTTTGTCAAACATATATTGGCCGATTTTTTTTCTTCATTGACAATTATAAACAATTCTAATTTTAAATTATATTTTTATATATTTCTAGTTTCAGATCATACACTTTTTAAATCCGGATTTTGAAATTAATGTTTAAAATGTCCGGATTAAAATTAATGTGCACATCCTTTTTGTATAAATTTCTCATTCATATAAATATATATGTATGAAAAATCACGTTAAAATTTGTATTAAATGCTGTATTGTATAAGTTTTTCATATATTGGATTAAGTGAATCAATAAAGTTTTACTAATTCTTTGCTAATTTTCTTTATTAGTTGAAACACTTTAAAAACAATCAGATTATATTTTTAAAAAATGCTCAAGACTCAACTAAAATAAAAGCCTATTAATAGTTTTTTTTTATTCTGCATTTAATTAGACTTAAAATTTTGGAAAAATATTAAATTATAAAATTAAGTATTTCAGTTATTAATGCTACTTTTCAGAATCCTTGTTTCATTCTAATTTAAAAAGAAAAGAAAAAGATGGCTCAGATACTGTTTATTAAAGTGTTCAATTAATTAATAAAAATAATTCTACTGAAATAGTATTTCATGTTAAAAATATATTTTGTACCAAAACTCATAGAAAAATTTTGCTGGTTTTTAAATAATTTCTAACATTTCTTTTTTTACTTTTCCAATAATTTCATACATTTTAAACGATCTTTTTGTTGGTAATTAAAAATTGTTACTTTAAATCATATAAAAACTTTGCTTTTGTAGATAAAAAGTTTGCTGTAAAAGCAAGGTTCTTGGGTGTTCTTCCTATAATTGTTTCTCACATAAGAGCCTTTTCAAAAAGATACAAAGTACTGAATACAATTATGAGACTCTTGAAAAAAATTATGGCTAGCTGTAAGTATGTTAAATATTACCTAAATTAATATCTATTTAATAATAAATAATTTAATAAATTTATTTTTGAAAATTTGTTAAGAATTTGAAATATTCTCAAAATATTTTTATTTTTGTTACTTTTTTGTTTTTTAACAAAATTTACAACATTATTCGTTTATTTTTCAAAAATGTGTTATTAATATACAAAAATAATTTAAACCACATTCACTAAAAATTAATTTTTTCCCCCTTTTATTACCTTTTTCTGAAAAGATTCTTCGTTTTTTAAATATTTTTGTAATGCAAAATTTTAAAAAAATTACATACACATATCCAAAATGTTTTAAATATTTTTAAAAATTACTTATATATATTAAATTTTTCTCGTAACATTTTGTGCTAAGTAGTAAATTTTGTTACTTTCTTATGTTTTGTTTCATTTATGTTAAGTACTGAAGAACTTAATTCATACTTAAATTATTATTTGGTTTTAATTTTAATATTTTTTTTAGCTGTAAATGCAACAAAACTGTGTAAAGATGGATTACCAAGAGAGCTGTTGCACTTTTTAGACGAACCGAAAAAAATGACAATCATTCCTGTTTTAGAAGCCATATCTGAAGCAACACGAACAAGTTAGTTGATTTTTACAAATGATTTCTTTCAAACTTTTTTTATTTTATTTGAAGTATTGATAAATTTTACTTCTGTTTTATTATATAAAATTGATTATGTACTTTTTTCAAAAAGAAATAATTTGAACTCTAGAAAATTTATTTATTTGTTAGAATAATACTTAGCTTTAAAAATTTAAAGGTAAATAAAATACTATGTGTGTATGTGGTGTTATATAAACATTTGATAATGTTATTTATCAGTTAAAATATTTTGTTTACAGTGATATATGAATAAAATATGCCAGTTTATTCACTTTTACTTTCTTGATAGAAAATGTGTACAGCATGTTCCATTACAATATTTCATAATTAATGATAATTATCCATTAATTGAAGTTACTTTCTTTCCCAGGACATGCATCTCGCCAATTTGTAAAAGATGATGTTATTTCTAGAGTCTTGCAGATTATATTTAGTACAAATGCGACAGGTTGTAACAGACATAATAGCTGTATTTGTAAAACTTGCCTAAAAATTTTAGTCCATTTAACTCAAATAAGTAAGTTTTACTAGTTTATTTTTGCTTTGTACTGTTTTTATATTTATTTTAAGATGTAGATACTAGCTAAAAATTAAACCTGTAACAAATTTTATTCATTTCATTTTGGGAGAAAATATTTATGTTCTTGACTTCACTCTTTTAAACAATTATGATAAATGTGGAAGTAATATTGTTTTTTAATATTATTTCATAAATCTTAATGTGTTTGCTTAAAAGATTATTAACTTGTTTTCAGCATGTAGAAATCAGTCATTTTTCATGCATAATAAATATTTCATACTCTCTCATATTAGACTATATTTTAAAATATCTTTACTTTCTAAAAAAAAATGGATGGACTGATTTAAATAGACTAATTTTCATTTGTTTAAATTTTGTTTATTTGAACATAAGTTTCATTTGTTAAGAAAATTGAAACCTCATAAATTCTGATTATGCCTTTTTAAATTTTAAAAGTTTGTAGAATTTACTTACAACATTTTATTTCAAATCCTTTAGAAATTGGCAGAGAAAAACTTTTATCAGCTGGAACCATTCCATCCTTGTTGTCCTGGTGTCAAAATTTGCTTGAAGTTTCTGGAAACCGCTATAATTCCTTAGTATCTCTAGTTAGCAATGTCATTCAACGATGTCTACCTCCTCGACCTTTACCTGTGAAAAAACTCACTAATCCTGTGACATTCACATTTTCTGAAAGTTATTGTCAGAATGAATCTGATAGTTCAGGTATATATGCCATTTTTTTATTTGAAATTTTTGTATATGACTCACAAAATGTTTTTAGTAGCATATTTTTTAAGATATAATCAGACAAGTTTTATATTTGTTATCTTTTATTACTTTTTAGTTATTTAGTGATAAAAGTGCCAAATGTAATAACATTTACAAATGTCAAATTTTGAATTGAAAAATATAAAGAACCTGGACTTTTTTCTTTAATCATGGGTTACTAGCTTATTTTTTGTGACAAGGTTTTCTTCTGTTCTGAATGACCCAATGGTTATTTTTATCACTTTTTACACCTTTGGCTTGTTACCTAGGATTACTAATATTTTCCTAGTTTCCACTCTATACTATTAACTATCCAATACATTTTTGACTTGAAAAAGTTTCTCAGTTTTTTACTTAGTTATTTTCTTGTGTGTGTGTGTGTGTGTGTGTGTGAATCAATTCACATGCAATATAAGTTGGTTTCTCCCTCTTGAATTCGAAGAAAAATACATTAATTGCAATTTTTTGCACTTAAAAATGTTACTAATTACTTATTATTTTTAAATTTCTTCCATTCCTTTGTTATAAATATGCATTCCATCAAAAAAGTATCTTGCAGTAAGAAGAAATTGAAAATGCTTGGCATAACTTATTATACTTAGGTGCTCAAAATTTAGAGAATTTGCATATTCAGTTAAATTTTTTGAAAAGTACTGAAGGCAAAGTAAAACTGGTGCTTCCAAAAAATATGCAAATGTTTAATGTCCATTATGTAATTAGCATATTCTTATGCAATTAGAGAAAAATTCTTTATCAATACTTATGGTCAGTTTATACACATTGTTCATTTTCACATCTTGGGAACTTTCATGATATTTTTTTATAGTGTAAGGTGACTTTCAGAAGGAACATTTAAAATGAATAACCACTTATGTGTAGATAATGAGATGAAATAGTGAATCATCAAAAGACTGAGGTCTGGGCCGTCTCAAATCTGTTACTAGAGACTTCAATGTTATGACCAGTGATATGTGCAACTTATATGAAGATAGTCAAATCGGATAAGATCCGTAAAAAAAAAAGACAAGGTCATTCAAGAGCCAAAATAACCAGTGAAAGATTGTCATTTGTCTATTACAGCAAAATGTAACAGAAGTGCTTCAGCTTCTCAGCTGCTTTATGAAGATCTTATGTACCTTGGAACTCAAGTTTTAAGGATTATTACTTCCTGAAGTCTACATAAAAAAAATGTGTTTATAAAAATTACTATGTCATGTCTGTTTCTACACATAAAAGATTGCATTTATTATTGTGTAGAGAGCATTAACATAGAAGCAGGGGTCAGTGAGAGACCATTCTTTTTACTTATGAGTCCTGATTTGGCCTAACCTCTAGTTATCAAAACAAATATTGATGTCGGGGGGGGGGGACTAAGGACTCACTACATACCCTTCAATATTCAAGAAAAAGATTGGCATGATTGTAGAAATGTAGGCATTATGTTCAATGGGTGCATAGACCTCCATGTCATAGACAGAGTTCCAATGATTGCTGTGAGGAATAGAAATAAAATTTTGAAGCTCTGTAATCACTTTTTTAAGGGTGTAGTTAATGCTAATTTCATTTTTATAAATGACTGTGCTCACCTACATAGTGATCATATAGCCAAAAAATTTCTAGAGATAATTTTTGCTATATGAATTAACCAGTCAAATCTCTAGACTTCCAACACTATAATGCATATTTGGAACGCTTTTGGAAAAGTGATTGCAACTTTTTTTTTTCTCCTTGAGCTTTCTAGACCTGACAAACAATATTATAGGAGTAGAACTGCTTGCCACAGAAATTCATAAGCTGTTTCATTTATAATGTGAAGGAATATTAGAAAATGTACGTAACTGAGAGGAGACCATACTAACCCAATTTTGTCCTATCTCTTAAAAATTCTCTTAGATTTTACTGTACTGTTTCCTTCTATGATATACATGACATTTATGTGTGTACCGTAATTGTTGTTTAGTAGTTGTTTTACTGTATTACAATATTTGTATGTGCCTAATTTCATTAAAATCTGTCCAACATTTCTGGGTGTAATCAAATCAGGTGGAAATTCTCTTAATTTGAACTCCTGTATAATAATACAGAAGATCAGTTGTTTCAAACAATTATTTAGAGGGCTTCTCTAGACAGTTAAAAGTGTAATAGAATTTTGTGAATTTTCTAAATCATGTTTTTTACAAATCTTTGTGCTTCCTAATATTAAAACTATGAAAAAAAATTCATTTGCAACATTTCTTATACCTTGTGAGTGAGTGAATATTAATATCGCGCTGTTCAGCTACATGAGGGCTTTTGGTGATGAACCTCATAATTTTGAACCATGGTTAAGTGACGAGGATGACCACACCAAACCAACAAGAGGATGTTTGAGCTCTCAACGTATTTAATGTGCATTGCTCCCCTACATGGCGGGTCTTCAGCAGCACTAGGCTTGTACTCATGACAAGCCTGCCACAAGTCTGTTACCGTGGCCACTTCTTATACCTTGTAACTTCTCACATCATCAAGAATCATTTACCTTGTCTGATTCTTTGAAAGTATTTTGTTCTGTTGCCATTTTTATGTCTGCATTATTTTCAATGTATTTTATTTATGAGCACTTTGGGAGACTAGACAAAGCATTTCAGATTACTAATAAGTGCAAGATTTTATTTTTGTAGAAAATTTAATGTTGCAGGAAAACAAGAGAACTTACATAATTGCATTTTTTGTATCATATGTTTACATATTATTGAACAAGAAGAATGCTATCAGAAATTAATTCAAAATTGTATTCTATAAAAAATGTGCATTTTCTTTTAAGTAATGATATATTTTTATACATTTATTAGAATTGTATGAATGTAGCGAATAGCCTTTATTCATGGGAAAACTTTTTCTGCTTTGCACTCTTAGATAAACTAACTTTGCTGTTAAACTGTTTGTTAACCTCTTGGCTAACAACTTTGTTGAAAAGTTCATTTTTTTCCCTGTAAAAAAATCATGAAAATCTGCAAAATAAGAAATAAAGAGTTAATTTTTTTAAAAAAAGTTTCAAATATAAATTAAACTTTTTCAATAAATTATTTTTTTTTTATCATCATTGAAAAGTAGAAGAACATTTTAAAAATTTTAATCTTTAAGGAGTATGCAAAAATTGTGTTGTATAACTCAGTTTTGAATATTTCTGCTAGTTTTGAAATTTGTTATAAAATCTCACATATTTAAAAATAATTTTTTTATTTTGTTTAAATGGAGTTTATTATTTTTTATATTTATTGTTATATTTATATGTTTTTTTTATGGTTTTGAAGCATTAAATCAGTAAATGTTACTTAAAACTGACAATTTTAAACTTTTCTCGACTATATGCATAACTGTTTTTATATTGTTTGTTTTTTAAAATATAGATGGTAAAAATGATGATACATTAAGCTTAGCATCTTCTACAATGTCATCTGCTGATAGTGGAAGTGACTCAGATGAGGTAAGTTGCCTCAGTATTAAAGTTAATTGTTCAAAAGTATGTAACACTGTCTGTTCAATTTATTAGAATAAATATAAAATTGTTCTAATGCTTATCCATGTACCATAGTTTTTTCCAAATATTTGCATTAAAAAAAATGATCTTAACTTGGGGGGCTTACAAACCCTGAGAAAGCAAGACAAATTTTCAAAATAAACTAATTAAATACTGATCAAAGACATGCTCTCTTAAGCAATGTTGTATTTCTCCAAAAATTTAAAGTAACGATATGTACTTAGAGCAAAGAATGTCTATGAGGACATATGACGTAAGTAGTGTGGTTAATCTTAAATCTAGTTTGAATGAATCATTCTCTAAATGCAGATTGCTAGGAATGTTCTAAGGAACGAGTAAGCATTTTCAATTCTATTTTTAGTGATCTTTATGTCTTGTTCTGAGTATTACTTAACTATTAAAACGCAGTGAACTGGTTTAATTTTTCAATATTTAAAAAGGTAATCTCAATTATTGGAAAATCAGTGTACAATATTAGTTCAGATTCAATTAATAAGAGATAATTAATTCCATAATTATGAAATGATATAATTTCTGTTGAAATCTTAATAGTTACAAATATCTTTTAAAATTCAAGTTCTGTAAGAATTTTATCTTTTTTGACTGACGCATAAGTAAAAATTAAAAATCTCATTCTTAAAAAGTATGAGATCATATAAGATTCATATGTGAGCACTAAGACTTAGTAAATAAACTCAAATTCTGGAAGAAAAAAAATGTTTCTTTTTTCAGTTTTTTCTCTCAAGTTCTAAATTTTTTTAAAGGTATCAAAATTTTGAAATTACTATAGTTTTAAATTTACTATGGTAATATTTAAAAATTCATCATTAATATTGATGTATGGTGGAATACCTATGCTAATTTGGATAATGTTTTCTTCTTAATTCTCTATATTGAAATGTAATTATGTCAATATAAAATATTTTTTATCCATTCAATTAATGTGAAAAATTAGCTGAGTATTTACAGTCAGATCAGTCATAAATTAATGAAATAGTTTTTGTGCTTATATTTGTATGTGGAAAAATTTTCTGAAAATACAATTTGTATTTGTGTGAAATTCATTTAAAAAGTCAAGCAATTGTCTGTAATTAATAAATGCTTATTGAACTATTTTTTAATTCATTAAAAATCTGCAAATTACTTGTAATTGTATAATCCAACTTGTCACAATTGCTTGGCAATTACATAATATCAGATTCTTGAATTAGTTTTTTTGGTTCATGTAAAAAATAAATTTATGAATTAATCTGTGGTGGAATTGGGCCAAAATCCCCCCCCAAAAAGTTTTTGAATGGTTTTATAAAATGTGAGAAACATTAATATCATTGACATTCATATTAATATTTATATATTCTTTTCTTGTGTAATTTTTATCTGATTAAATTGAGGTTTTAAATCCTTTATCTAATATTAAATTTAGCAATAAAATTGTTGCAGTTGTGTTCTTAATCAAAATATTATTAAAAAAACAATAATCGATTTGAGTCTGTGGTTCTTAAACTTTCAATCACACAAGCCCTCCTTTACATATCAGCCTGACATCGCAGATCCCCAAGATTTTGAGCACCCCTATCTGACTCCCAACACATGGCTGAGTGATTTTAAAAGTTCCTTAATAATATTAAGACTGCCTCTACTACTTATATAGACTTTTTTAACATTTTTTTTATTTTTAAGAAAATAGTAAGCATCTAATTAAAAATATAACCATAGACTAATTTCAAAAAAATAACGTACTTAACTGTATCAATTGAAATTTTTAATGAGAAGGCTGGTGCAGCATTTCTTTTACAAGTTCTGTTGTATTAGGTGTAATATTTGAAATCTGCAATGTCATTTCTAGTTCTATACAAGATTGATGCAATTGTTATGACGTTGTTATTACAATCGTTAAGAATCGTTCAATTCTTAAACTTTGCACATGTGTTCCTATAATTTTTTAAACATTGTAGTAATGGCTATATAGTTGCAAACATGAAAAGTCCTGGATTTCTATTCTTGATTAAAATTCATGTTCTAGTAATGTTTTTTCATTGGGGTAATTTTTAGTGATTTAGTGCATCATTCAATTTTTCCACAAGGCCTTTCAGAGTCTTTAAATGAGAGAAATTTTAACATCAAATGAGAGATGTTCATGGACCCCTTAAAAAAGCACTGCTGAACTCTGGGGGTCTGCAGACCACAGTTTAAGAAACGCTAATCTAAGTGATAAATATTTATGAGTAAAAATTTATAAGCAAGTAATATTTGCCTAGCCTTATACAAATTTTAGTTTTTAATTTTCTAAGTTGATTAATTGATAAATTTATTCTGAAGGAACTTTATTCTTGCTAAATCTTTGCGATTCTTATATACATAAATATATTTGTGTGTATATTTAAATAAAAATCCATTCAAATATTTAAAATTAATGATAGATTAATTTGTATGTGTGATAGATACATTTCCAAAATTACTAGGAAGAAAAGTTAAGTGCATTGCGGCAGCATTTTTTTAATCAATTACTAATAGCAATAGTTTTTGTTAGTCATATATTTATTAAAAATGTGATTGAAAAAGATTATTTATGAAATTTCTTTTCACTTATTAATTGCATTATTCATAATTCTAGCAAGAAGCAAGACCTCTTGATCTCGTTGAAACACCATATGGAGATACAGTTGAACATTTTTCTGTATTCTTTGATGAAATAAATGAAACACAGCAAATCAAGGTTGTTTTCAATGTTTTCAAATTATTGTATTATTGAAAATAATATAAAATGTATTATAAAATAATATAATATGCTGTTTAATTTGGTATGGCTACAAATATGGGAAGGATTATTATTAACTAAGATTATTATGATTATAGGATATATTGTGTGTTAGTTATTACTCGTATTTAAATGTTAAACATTCAAGTTTTCTTTTGGTATGCCATAAACAGGCTTCAATATTAAAACCTGTAAAATCAAACAAGTTTTAAAAAATATTTATATTATGTTAAAAATTATATATTTAATTATAATTTTTAAACTACTGAGAAAAAAATATTTGTAATAATTGTACTGTTTCAGTGAGTGCTTATTATATTGCTGTTCTAAAACTTTATTAATTAAATAGCGAATGTCTTTTTTTGTGTGTGAGTCTGAATATTTTTAAGGTTTTTAGATTAGTAAAATATAATCCAGTGTATTAAAATTCATTGTTAATTGTGACTTGTTTTCAGTTCATAATAGCTTAAAATTTCACTTTTGATATGTACTGAAAATTAGTTAAAATGATATCAATTTTTGTTTACTGTACAATTTATTAAATTCAAATACTTGATTATTGAAAAAAAAATTGTTCTGTTTCAAAAATGCAGAATACATTTGTGAATTATTTAGCATTTTGTAATGCAGTATGTTTAAATGAAATTTTATTTTAACCATCAGATACTCAAATATAAAAAAAGAAATCACCCATCTTAGTTTAAAAATCATGAAACTGAATGCCAACTCATTACTTTAGTAATGTTTAACCTAAATTTCATGACACTAGCTTATTACAGCAGAGTGTATACTTATCAGGTAAAAAATAAATGCAGTATATATGATCTTGTTTTTTTAAAAAAATCTATTTCAAAACTTTGATTACATGTAAATATATTAGTCAGTTTTGTGTATTTATATTGGTGAAAAATAAATTTCTCTAACATTGTGAAATAATATTTGTTTTATCTTTCATTATAGCCTCATTTTGCCTCTGGAGATGATATGCACAGTGATGATTTTAAAGATGATTTCTATGACCAGTATGTTTCTTCACCAGTCATAGAATTTAAAGATCTAAAACTTACTTCTTTTCTTCCAAAAATTATTCCAAGACATCCTTGTACACCTGTTGTTAAAAGAGATTCCCAACGTAAAGTAAGAAAGATTCCATGTGACTTACCCCATAGTATTAAAGATAAACAATCAAAATCATCATGTGTACCTGTACTTTACGGCCAAAATAATTGGGTTAAACCTGCTGCAAAGCGAGCTAATTTATCTGATACATCTTGTGATACAAATTCTGTTCCATGTTCACAATTAACCAGTGATAAAAACTGTCATTTTCTACAATCTGAACGTCGCCAACTCATGGAAAGTGCCAGAGAAGAGAGTAGAAATCAGAAATTTATTGAGAATGTCAGCTTATGTGATGTGTATCATAAACAGTCTTTGTCAACTGTCTCTGTTTCGCCCATTGTAAAACTTGCCTACCCAGATGTTATAAACTGCTCTGCAGATGCCAAGTTTGAAGCACCTTTGTTGAGTCAAGATCCATACCTATTAAGGTAAGTTATATATATTTTACACACTTAACATTCCATTCTCTTGTATCATGACAGATTGACTCATGATCTGTTGTTATAGCTGTAAAAAAGAGAATTAAATAAGAAAATGAGAAATGTTATCTGTAGTCAAAGGTTTTACATTGTTATAAAATATTTTATAAAATACTGTAGTATTTTGTTTTTATATAACTTCTTATTTCATACACAATTAAAATGGTTGTTTGTTAATAACTACAAAAAAAAAACTTTTTTCATTTGCAAGATTTACTTTTGTATGATTAAAAAATTTGCATAGTTAAACTTAATAATTAAAATAGTAATCAATATAAACTAAAAGCATTGCTTTTATACATTGTAGTTAGAAAGAAATTTGAGTATTATTCATATATTTATTATACACTACCAGTGTTTTAAAACATTGTGTTATCTATGTCATAAATTAATTCTTAGATATATTATTTTTCTTTTATCCTAACGAACTAAAAAAGAATTTCTTCATACATATTTATAAATAACTTCATAAGTATCAACATTAAGAAATGTATTTTTCTTAAATTTTCACAAGAGACATAATTAATTTATGCTAATTTATTTGCAAATTTGTTTAAATGACAAACTTCATAATTATCTCTCAAAGTACATCTTCATTCTACTGATATAAATTGTGAACTAAATTATTTCTTAATATTTTATTTGATGTAATAAAAATATATAAATATACTAGCTGACCCGGCCCGGTGTTGCACAGGCTTTTACCCAGGGTATAACTTAATCCCCATGTTAATTTCCTCCTTTCTTTCTGACGCCAGCACTTATGTGTGGGTGTGACGCATACGATGTGAGTGTATGGCCTGTGAGTGCGTGTCATGGCTTTCTCGTTTAACATTTTCCCTTCTCTTCACAAAATCAGCACTTCCAATATTATTTCTCGAAATTACTTTTACTTCTTTGTTTCTTTCCCCTCCGCTTAGCCCAGCGTAGCTCTGGCTTTTACCAGTGAATAACTTAATCCCCATGGGAATTTCGTGTTTCCCTCAGGACGATAGCACTTATGTGTGTGTATGCGCGATGTGAGTGATTTCTTTAACTATGACATTAAAACTCCCTTTTTCGAAATTTGTTCTTGCGTTGGTGTGGTGTGGTACTTAGGAGAGGTGGATAAAAGCTTAGGTGTCTTTCTCGTCACTTGACCATGGTTGAAAATTTCGAGGTCCGTCGCTAAAAACCCTCGAATAGGCAAAACAGTGTGAATTTATAAATCACTTACTCACTTTTCAATTCTTTTGTTGCAATTTTTTAGTCCCTAGAAATGAAAATGTAGCCTTTTTAAAAATAGTTGTATGTTGAAAAAAGAAAGAAAAGTAGAAATTTTTCAAATTACAAAATTTTACTACTATTTTAAACCTTGAAGTAAAATTGTGAGGATATTTTTAAATGTTCGACACACGGGAAAAAAGTTTCATGCAATTATCTTTATAAAAGAAGAAATTATTAAATGATTGTTTTAAGTATTTTGAGTGTTTTGTTAAAATTTGATCAAAAAAGTTTTTGGCTTTTTATTTTTTAAATCACTGATTCTAAAAGTTTTAAAAATCATTTTTATTTAAATGCAACGATTTTGATTCATTTTAGAAAAAAATCATAAAATATGCAAAATATCTTTTTTAAGCAAAATAAGTTTTTTTTTAAATTCTTTAAAAAAAAGATAGTTTTCGGCATTTTATTTTTTTAATCACTGATTCTAAATGATCAATTAACTTTTTAAAAATCATTTTCATTTAAATTCATCTATATTTATTCATTTTAGAAGAAATCATAAAATACAAAAAAAAATTAATTAATTATTTTATACTAATATTGATTAAAAATATTCATTTAGCAATTAATTGTGACATGCCAATTTAGTGATTTTTGATATATTAATAACATTCAATTAATGAAAAAAATTTTATTTGAACATAGCTTTTAATTTTTTCTAAGGAAGTTATGCTTATTTAACTGAATAATTCAAAAAAAAAAATTCGAAATGGGCAAATTTTGCGATTTTATTATGAAATGATATGTCAAAAAAAGATTTATACATTAGGCATTATTTTGAAGTAAACTATAAGTTTTATGAAAGGGAACAAAAAATTTTGATACTGATAAATATTTTAAATGAGTTTCAGAAATGTATTGAATACATTTTGTCATCTTAATCTAACATCTATAATGATTTAATTTTGAAAATTATCTAATGAGAAAATGACGAAAATTGAAGCAAAAATAACTTTTTCACTTGCATTTTTTTTACTCGCCAAATTTACTGATTTCCCCCTGTTTAAGGCAAAATAAAGTACTTTTAAATAAAAAAAAAATGTACAAAAAATACTGTTTAAATTATTTCTCGCAAAAATGGTTTTTTACGAAAATCACAATTTTTTTTTTTAATCCGTAATTTTTAAGCAATTTTTTCAATCTTCGTACAGATTACGGATAATAGTCTTTTATACACGGAAATAAAGTTTCGTGCGATTATCTTTATAAATGACGAAGTTATTTCAATGTTAAGTTAAAATTTTAAGTATTTTTTGAAAAATCTTTGAAAAAAAAGTTTTAGGAATTTTATTTTTTAAATGATTTGATCTAAAAGAGAAAGGCTTGAAGTTATTTAGTGTAGAATATCGTTTTAATAACATGAAAGCAAATTCATACGCAACAATTTAGAAATAATTTGCATAAAAACGCATCAGTTTTAACTTTTTTTAAAAAAATTCTTAAAAATAGAAAATTTCATTATTTTGCAAAAAAAATTCTACCGTATTGTGGCGAAATAAATGATCTTTCCGATTCTGTAATTATTTTTTGTCTGATTTCAACAGTAAAAATTGGATGGCAATTTTAATATGGTGGAAAACGTCGGATCACTGCTCGGCCGAAACGGAATGGAAATTCTGCCAAGTAAACAACCCGCAGGAGTAAAACAATTAGGCGTTTTAAGGTTTTTAATTAATATATTTTTAACTAATTGCAATATCGGAATGAAAAATAGTTTACGTCCTATTCGCAGACCTACTGAATATACGCACAAAATTTCGTAAGAATCGGTGGAGTCGTTTCGGAGGAGTTTGGTTACAAACACTGTGACAAGAGAATTTTATATATTAGATGTTAATATTGATCTATGGATATAATTTTTAATTAAAAATAAAAAAGTTGTTTAATAAAACTGTTGTAAAAGAACTGTTTAATAATAAGTTGTACATTAGGGGAAAAAATATTTTAACAATAAATTTCTAGATCAACCTTATTGGTTATACCTGCAAATGTAATGTAAAGATCTGTGATTAATAAATTCAGTTTCATTTTATGATAAATTTAAATATATATTTTTATCCAAATGTTACAAATTTTTTTTAGGCATAAAATTTATAAATATTGTGAAGAAATGGCACAAACAGACCGATTTTATGTAGAGATTTATAATCTCGATAGCTTACTCAATGAGGGTTTTTCAAATTCCTCACCTTTGTCCAACAAAGATCATGAACGGTTAGTAAACATTTTATATTTGATTTGCTAAAAATTTTTGTGCACTTCAACTATTAATGCCATAATAATTTTGTGCACTTTAATAATTATTATGCCATTAAATTAATTAACGCTCTGTATATGTTTTTTTAAGTGATGATCAAGTTTGACTTAGTTTACTAATGAACAAGAGTACAAAAATTTTACCTTAATTTATATTGTTAAAACAACACTACTTAATAAATTGAAATTATCTTTTACTTTTCCAAAATCAACTTTCAGTTTTGAAATAATTTATAATAAAAAAAGTACATGCTTAATAATTAATTAGAAAAAAACTTGAAAAAAAAATTGGTAAGGAAATGTTATTTTATTAAACTTTTAAATGCATTACTGGAAAGGATGTCCCAAAATTTTTGTCAAATTCTTATATTTAAGTTGAGATTAAATTTAACCTTTAACAATTATTTTTAATTTTTATACTTATGTGTACTAGTATACCCACTTTGATGAATTGATAAAACTTTACTTAGTATAAAGATATTATTAATCTTTGTAATTAAAAAAAACCCAAAGTTATTTAAGAATGTATAATTTATGCAGTTTCAAAACTTTATTTTATCTCAGTTTTATTATTTAAAAACATTAATTATTAATTTTCAAAGTGAATATCTAGGGGTTTTATGACATTTTAATGAAGAATCATATATTTCAGTATTCAAAGTGAAAAAAGATTTGAACATCTCCAATTTGAAGCAAGATTTGAGAGTGGAAATCTCAGAAAAGTTTTTTGGGTAAGTTAAGAATTGTGGGTTGTATATAATTTTAGCAAAAAAATAATAATAAATTAGTAAAACAATTTTTGATTAATTTTTAAATTTGTACAATTTTTATTTTCTAGAAAGGTGGCCAAGAGTATGATCTCATTTTAAATCCTGATATTAATTCCAAGGGCCATATACAGTGGTTTTATTTTGAAGTATCTGGTATGAAAGCAAACTGTCCATATACATTTAACATCATTAACATGGAAAAATCTACTAGTCAATTCAATGAAGGTAATCATATTTTTACTGCAATGAATAACTTAAATATTGTTAAATTTTTGTATCACAAGTCACATAACTAAATATGTATTTTTCCATTTTTCTTTTTGCATTATGAAATTAAATTTTCAGTAAAATGAACCATTTGGAGGGGGGGGGGGTAAATTATTTCTTCAGTCAGTAAATTTATTTTCTAATCAAATGCTGTCTTAACATTTATAAGTTTCTTACTGTACTTTATTTTGTGATAAATTTTTTGTCCAGTAGTTCCAATTACCAAATTAACGCTTTTCAATTAGCTATCAGTAACGAAGTCTTAGTGCAATGGAATTATTTTGTTATACATTGCAATATTATGGTAGCAGGAATAAATAGTATACATAAAAAATATCACATTATTCCTTTCTGTTCTATTATTAGTGAAACTAATTTTTCATGCCTAAAAGATTTGAGACATCTGGTTTAAAACATCAAATATATATGTTATTTGCTTTTTAACAAAAATATAGAAATGTGATATGTTAAGCAATTGAAATACCAATTACTTACAAATTTACTATTATGCTTATATTATGTAAACTATAATGAAGTTAAATTGAGCATACAATATTTATAATTCAATGAAACTAAATTTTTTTTTAAAAATAAGTTTTAATAATTGTGTGATTTAATCTTTCTTATATAGACTTGATTTTATAAATTTTACCATAACTCTTTAGAAGCTCTTCTGTAGTAATAATCATTCATTACAAATTGAAGTCTTGTAATTTAATTTATACTGGAAATTAATGTAAAAGATTTTCTTTCTTTTTTTTAATCATGTACTAATTTTCATTAAATATTTAGTGTCTGGACTATAATTTTCCATAAAAAAAATGTTTAGATTTTAAACATTCTGTGAGTGCATTTATTTATGATGGCTTATTGATATCCTATTAAGATATTATTTTTAAAATTATTATCATCAAGATCCTCTTTGATTTTTTAATTACTTTTTTAGTTTCTATTATTAATTCCTTTTAATTTTAGAACAAAGTCAAAAGCTTGACTATTCTAATCCAATATCCCTTCCAAAAAATTATCTTGAATCTCTTTTATATTCTCCAGATTAAAAACTAAATATTTTATTTTTAGGTATGTGTCCAGTGATGTTTTCTGTGAAAAATCATATTGAAAAAAAGCAAGGTTGGATGCGAGTGGGATCTAACATTTGCTATTTTCGAAATCATTACACTCAAGGTCCTTCGACTAATTCTATTCTTCGTAACAAGCCTTACTATACTTTAACATTCACAATTACTTTTGAGTATACAAATGATGTCTGTTACCTTGCCTATCACTATCCTTACACCTTTACTACATTGCAGGTGTGATTCTTCTTTAATCCTTACTATTCTGTTTACTTACTTGTTTTTTCTTTACACTTATCTTTTTAGAAACTTTAAAAAAAATGTACTTTAAAAGGGCTTTAAAAATTTCTGATGTGTTCCTTAAATGCATAGCATCTTACCAAAACCATTTTTTTTTTCGGAAAAGTATTTTTTTTATGTATGTATTTTTAAAATTAACGGTTATATACATATACTAAGGGTAAAAGACATATTTATAAATGCAAAAAATATTTGTTGCATGCTTTTTAAAACAATTAAACTTTTTCTATGTGAATTTTAAGTTATGATACTTGATGTTAAATTCCTTTTTTTATGGTTTTACTAAAATTTACATTGTATTTTTAAAACTTTTCCATTCTGAATTTTAAAAATGTTTTCTTTTAGACTCATCTCTATTGTTGGACAAATAGTTATGATACAACATCAATTTATTTGAAAAGAGATGAATTGTGCAAAACTTTGGCTGGGAACACTGTTCCTTTATTGACTATTACAGCAAAACCACTTGATTGTAAGAAATACTATACTATACATTTGTTTTCATTTATCTCAGTTTTTAATATTGATAAAGGTGCATTGTTTTATATAATACCTTTTTTTTTACAGCTAATCGTCCATATATATTTCTGAGTGCAAGAGTCCATCCTGGCGAAAGCAATTCATCTTGGGTCATGAAAGGTATTGTTTAAACCAGGGGTGGCCAACCTTTTTGGGAAGAGTGCCACTATTTGATAAAAAAATAATTAAACGTGCCACTCCCAACTTTTCCAACATGCAAATGTGGAAAAGTGAAAAAAATGTTACTCATAAACTTATTGTGGGATTTTTACGCAAAGAGCACATTTTTTATGCAAGTCTATGTAGTCAAAATTTAAAAATAATATAATAAATAAGACGAAAGTATAAACTTAAGTTTTTATTTTAATGAACTTTTAACAAGTTCAATCAATTAGGTTAGGTATAAAATAAAGAGTAACTTAAATCATTTTAATTCAAAATAACTATTGAACACTCAGTACTTACTTATTGTGGCTTTTAAATTACTAATTTTTTTACCAAGTCATCTATATTAGGATTAGCTCTTACAGATGCCCACAAAATAAAGTTATTATAGGTGCACATCAGATAGTTTTGAGTGATATTTTATTATGTTTGTAGCAGAAAACATTTATTCAGAAACATATTTTGATCCAAATTTTGAGGGTTTTTTTTTTTTGTCTGAGACAACATTACTTCAAAAAAATTGTAAAAAAATTATTATTTACTACCTTCAAATTTTAAAAAAATTTTCAGTAAGTCTTCACGTGCCACAGTTACAATTCCAACGTGCCCCGGGTTGGCCACCCCTGGTTTAAACTATCTTTTTAACTGATATAAAAACACACAAATTTTTTAAGTTGCTTAAAAAATTTTATTAATATTCATACAGACTTTATATTGATACAAATTTATTATTAGCTCAAATTAATATGTTTCTCCAATATCTTGTTGTAAGTGCTGTGTTTTGGTATTCCTCTTAATATTTATACTTTTCAACTTTTTGTAGCTTTAAGTGTCATAAAAAAGAGAATTAAAGAAATTAAATAGTTTTTTTTAATATTTTATTAACTTAGTTTTCCTACTTTTAATATTTTGTGTTATATGGGTTGGAACATGAAAGAATTTTTTAAAAAATTAGGTAGGTGCATGTTTAATTACTTGTTCTCCTCAAATACATGTTTTTACTGTATTTATTTATTAATTTATTTTTGTTTTATTCATAAACTTCTACCTTTATTAACATATGAATCTTTAATAACTTTGTTTTCATAAATGATTTGTGTGCTTTGCTTCATTTCTTGCAGGATCTCTAGATTTTTTGCTCTCAAATAAAGCTCAAAAACTGAGGGATAGCTATATTTTTAAAATTGTGCCTATGCTTAATCCTGATGGTGTAATTAATGGATGGTAGGTACTTTTTTCGAACATATTTGATGAAAATGTAGCAGATATTTAGTGCACTAATATTTATTATTTTAACATGTTTCTCTTTTCTATTTATCTTAACATTTTATGTATACAAGCATTAAATATGTTACTCAAATCTAATCAAACTGAATTCATAAAGGTCAATGTATTCAATGGTGCCAAGTAGCCATAAGAAAATGTATATAAATGTATGCATATAATCTGAAAAATAGACATATCCTAAGGTTCACATATGCCATTTGGCATAATATCTAGAAATAACTTAAAAAGAATAAAATGCCCTATTTTTGTAATTTATAATTTTTCCAACAAATAAAAAAGTTCCATTTAGGTGCTATAAAATTTATTGATATAAAATTAAGTTATTTTTATTTTTTAAATTTTGCATATATGTATATAGCTTGTATATTATGAGTAAAGTTATTTTTACTGCATTTACTTTTGATACTTTGTTATAAAATTAGTTTTTGTACAAAAAGATTTTCAAAGTGAATTTTGATTTATTTTTATTGTATTGGAAAATATTTATCACACATAAAGCATTATGTTGTACAGAATTTTGTTGGAATGTAAGGAATGAAATGTCTTTTATGTTGAATATATCTTTTGAATATACTCATGCATTTGTTAAAATTCAAATTACATTTCTTGTTAAATATTTATTTTTAACAAATTTCAATCAGGGAAATTTAATTATGTTTTAAATATGCTTATTTGTTTAGTAAAACTAGTATCTAAATTTTAAATAAGTAGTATTAATTTTTTTATGTGGTTAAAAATATGTTTTATGTGTTTTCATAGCCATCGTGTTTCCTTATCTGGTAACGATTTGAATCGCCAGTGGATAACACCTAATGCACGTTTACATCCTACCATATATTACACAAAATCATTATTCCATTACCTGGCTTCTAAAAACAAGAAACCCCAGGTGTGTTAAAATATTTTTGTTAGTAGTGCAATAAATTTAAGCTTTAGATAAATTGAATATTTAAATTAAGGACTATTTCTCCCTGTTCATGGGATAAATAAAAAGACAAAGAGTATTAAATTTAGAAAGTCATTATTCAATTTTAATTTTTTAATTAAATATGGAATTCTAAACATTTTGTGTTAAATTTTATGAAATTGTTTGTGTTTTTGTGTGAAGGAACACTCCATTTTACTTTTTTTAATGCATTTTTGCAGTGATGTTTGTGGATAGATGTATTTGAAGTGTTATGATTTTACGATTTTTTTGACAAATTAAATTTCAAAATATGCCTAATACTATTAAATGTTTATTTTTTAATCTCTAACTGTTAAATTTTATTAATGAGTTAATTTTTTAAAAAATCAGTGTTTTGTTTTTGAGATATTGCGAATTTTGTTTGAAATTAGTGCACCATGAATCAATTGAGTAATGATGCTTTTTTTGGTAAATGTATCGTATTATCAGATTATTAAATGTAAAATCACTCTTATACAAAATTTTAGATGTCATGATATTTAAACATCAAATAAAATAGGTTCAAGTGCAAACTTTGCATTGGAGAAATAAGCATATATACAAAAAAATTAAATAATATATCATGCTAAATCACTTAATAATGAAATGAGTTTAATGTTGAATTTTACAATTGATGTTTGTTAAAAATCTTCCAGGTGTTTTGTGATTACCATGGGCATTCTCGCAGGAGCAATTCATTCTTTTTTGGCTGTAATCCTGAACAATCATGGTGGCCTAGTGATGAAACAAAGCTAGACTGTGAAAATTTCAAGGTAATTATGTTAAACTAATCTCTCATAGCAAAGTGTGTTGGAGAATGAAAAAAAGTATGAATGTAGTTTTTCTTTTTATTTGCAGATATTGCCTATTTTGATGGATGAAATGACACCAACTTTTAGCTTAGGAGATTGTGAGTTTACAGTAGAAAGAAATCGTGAATCAACTGGCAGGGTAACTGTGTGGAGGCAGTTTGATGTTTCTCTCAGTTATACCTTGGAATGTTCATATGGAGGCTGTAATCAAGGAAAATATGCTGTAAGTTTTTGAATAGAAAATTATTTCTTTTTTTTTATGTACAGTATTAAAATTTATATTTTTTTATACAATTTTATACATATTTTTTATTGTATATATACGCATAAGTAATTTATTAGTAACACTGGGGATAAAACTACCAATATGTAACACTGAAAATTTTTTTAAATTCTATATTTATTCTATGAATGTATTCTTGTTGTAGTTTTGAGTTTTTATTTAAAAACAATATTATTGATCTAAAAAGTAGTTAGCTATTTTAAATAATTTCATTGCAAATCATTTTTTTATTGCTTTAAAATTCATTCCCATATTTATTTCTAATCATTTGTATGGTGAAAATCTGTTTTTTATTAGGGATGAGTTTGGGTAAATGTTAATGATAAAAGTTATGCTAATAATGTATTTAATTTATCAAGAATATTTTATAATCTTAATGTCTTTACCAGTCATTTTTTTAGAAAATAAAGAATCCTTTAAAATTAAGAATTTTTCTTTTGGTGTAAGTTGTTGTTATATAGAAAAAAAGAGCTACTACATCATTCCATTAGAATCAATTTTTTATTTTTTTATTTCCTTTGTTTTTTTGCTACAGTGTTAGATTGCTTTTTTTTCAAAATACTCAGTAGAGTTAAATCCTGAAATGTATGTGGAATTGTTTTATTCCGTATAAAAACATTCATATGAAAACAAATTACTTTTTTTTAAAAATTTTGCAATGTAATTAATTTATTAACTTTGAAAATTAGACATAATCAAATCTTTGGCTGTAATAGAACAGGAAAGAACTTCAGGTAGAAAATGTTTTCATAACGAAAAGTCTTCTTTGTCTATTAGTTTGCGCTGAGAAAATTTAATTGATTATTGTTACTAAACATGCATTCATGAAAAATAGGACATCTATAATCAGCTGGATAAAACTTAAATCAATTTTAATAGTCCAAAGAAAAATAGATTATGATACTAATGGATAAAACAGCATATTAATTACCTCAATAAAAATAATTTTTCAATTACTGAATCAATTTTTTACAGATAGAGAATGGTTCATAGTATATGTTCCAAATTCCATTAAAATGCTATGGTTAGGGTTCAGAGATATTTGAGAAAAAAACTTTAAGGATGTATATAGATGTTTTTAAACATGTGATTCACATATTTCCCCTGTTTTTTAACACTTCATGGCAAGTGGATTGATATTTAAAATCATAAACCAGTTTCCAATCAGAAATTTGATGCGGAATATTCTCTAAGCTATTGAAGGGCACCACATAAAATTTCAGATTTTAGGGTTTAAGGTACAAAGAATATTTTGGCATTTTACTGTTAACTTTTTATGAAAATATGAAACTTTGAGAGATGGGTTGAAATCTCAGTAACTGTTGTTTAAAGAAAGTAAATACTGAGCAAAAAGCAACAACTCATGGTAGGACCCTGTCGCTCATTTGATTGTGAAACATGAGACACCCTTTATTGATTGTGGATTAATCGAGTATTACATGATTGCAGTGACAGAAAATATGCAGCTAGAAAAAGCTAAGTTATTTATAAACATAAGTTTTTCAGTAAACACTGTGGTTTAAGATAAATGATATTGCATAAAATATTGCAATAAACTCATTTGTCTGATGAAAATTGACACTTAGAGCCATAGTCTTTGGCCCTTAATGAGTCAATAAATGTTTTAGATACTGCTCAAATATTACATCTTATTTGAAGGATGCATAAAAGTTATAAAATGCATCAAGGGTTTGCCTTTCATAGCTGTCTTGACCTGACCACTGGAGAAGATATTTTTAAAGGAGTTAAAAATGCTATTAAGGAAAATAATCTTCAGCAAAATGTGTGGAAAAATAAAGATCTGATAGCTCTTGTATCAAAAGCCTTAGAAAATAGTGTTTCAAAACCATTAATTGCATATTTACCTGGAAAATTCTTGGCCATGTCAGAAATTTTAAAATTAATCATGCCAGCTGTTAATTTTATCTGATCACATCTATTTAATCACCATCAATTTCACAAGTTAATTCAAAAGATTGAATGAAATGACTAATCTTATAATACTGCGTTATGTGTGCTTAGATGCAGAAAAGTTCTAATGTGAGTTTCTGAACCAGGAACCATGCTCAAAATTTTCCTTGAATGAAAGGAAACCTCCTCTGCCTGAATTACAAAATTAAGAGTAGTTAAAGAAGTTATAATTTTATACCGATTTAATTAAATATATGATTGACCCATAATTTAAAAGTACAAGAATGTAACCAGCTTCTGTCTCAGTTATATTATTATATTATTTTTTTACCAAAAAATAATATTGTTTCCAAAATTGTTTCATGTATTTAAATATATGCAACATGAACATACATGTCAGCAAATTTAGCTTTCATTACCAGTAGAATTTGCAGTTGAAGTTATAAAAGTAAATGACATAAAGATATTTCAAAATCCTCTTGCCATCATAAAAATTTTTGCTCCAAAATTTCAAGTGAAAATAATTTATTTGCTGTGTAAGCAATGCTTTTAAAGAAACATCGTTGTTAGAATTTCGTAAAAATATTTTACTCAGTCAGTTTGATCAGTTGCATAAATTTGAGGATCGAATTTTAGTGCTTTTATAACTTATCTATGTGAAATAACATTCTTCAAAAGGAAATATACAAAAAATACTTGTAGATCCAAGTTAACTGAGGAACATTTGAAGTCACTGCAGATAACTTTCTTTAGTAAGCTTGATCTACAATGGAAAACCTTTGTTAGTGGAAAGCTATAGTTACATAAATATCAAGCACATTAATTTCATATGTGAATTACATTTATATATCATTTATTGTAAGTGTTAAGGTAATTGATACTTAACAATAAAGTAATATTTAAACTCTTGTCATGCAATAAAAATGGGAATATATTGATACTTTTTCAATGTCTAATAATAATCATAACATTTTACTAAATTTAAGAAATTGGATTGTTGTACACAGTAGGGCACACAAAATTTTTCAAGGAGGGGGATCGGGGGGGGGGGTCCATGGTCGAAAGTCCCCCAACTTGTATCATACCTCACCTCAACACCAATTGATTATTCTGATTTTGTAAACAAAAAACAGTAAAAAATAAATGATTGAATTAATAATTAGCAATCATAATAAAATAAATTGCTTCTTTCAAGTACTTAATTAAATTTTATGTTATATATATTTAGGATTATCATCAATTGAAAAAACTCAAGGGCTTTGTGGGAGGGCGTCCAGACCCCTAGGACATCCCCCTTGTGTGCACCACTGGTTGTACATGTTAAATTATATTTGTTTGCTCATACTTCCTAGTATTTCATGAACTTTTCCATTATTATAATCATTTCACACATTTTCTATCTGTTGGGATTTCAATAAAGTTTTTTTTTTTATCAAGATGTGCATTGTGAATGAGTTCTTTTATGCTTTTGAAATTATATAAATGGTCATTTTTCAAGTTAATTGGAGGGTTATTTTATGCAATTTATTTATCTGTACTTCTGAATGATTCATTGTGAATGTGTATCATTTTTTGTAACATAGTGAAAACATGCACAAAAATAATAGATAAACATATAATAAATATAGTGAGGATTTATACAATAGATATCTAAAAAAAATATTAGCGTGAAGTAATTTCTTTGCATTAATTTTATTTGTTGTAATTTTCATAAAGGCATCACAAAATTATGATTTTATTTGTAATACAGGGTTATCATATTGGAATTCCACAACTGGAAGATACAGGAATGAAATTATGTCAATGTTTTGGAAAGTTAGTGATTGATCCTCAAAGTAATAAAGTATGGAGCTCAATTCCAATTGATGTAAAGTCATTTCCTATATCAAGGCAAGTTCAAAATATAGTTTGTTCTTTTTTTTTTTATAAATTATTTCAAGCTACTATTATTTTTATTTTGCTATATTTCCTGAGCATTCTAAGTAATTGATTAGCCAAAGATCTTCATAGTTATATATATAAAATAAAGATAATTAAATTTTGCCAAACAAGATGTAGTAATTCCAAAATAATTTTAAAAAATGTTGCTTAAAGGATTTCTGCTATTAATAGTTAATAAAAATTTAATATTTTTTTTCTCAAATGATTTACTATTAAATATCACATTAACTGGATAACAATGAAATCTTGGAAGGGTAAATCCGTAATGTTTATTAGTTTAATTTTATTCAAAAATTTTAAGGTGTCATAATATTTCTCAAAATTGCTGTTTTTAAGTCTAAAGATTCTGGAATTTTTACAAGAAAGTTATTTCCTCTTTAATCTGAAGCTTTCTTTTGGATTTTCAGTAGTTAAACATGGTATATAACTATCACATTTATTCTAATCTAAGCCGTACTTTTTTTTCGATATTGATACTACTGAAAATCAGATACTTCTTAGAATCAAGGGTGGAAAAATTCTTTGGAAGGGGAAATTGAATATGATATTGATGGTTGGAGTAACTATAGGTTAATGTATGCATTTAAAAAATTTTGATACTGGAAAAATAAATTAAATTATTCTCTTGTTAGCTCTCATTAATTTTTTTTTAATTTCTTAAATATTGGATATTGATAAACCTTTCTACACTATTTTTTTATTTTTTCACAAAAGTCTGTTAAGAAGTTAGGGTGGGCTTAGATTCAAATAAATACTGTAATTATTTGAAATCTTACCTGAATTTTTTTTCTTATCATTGTAAATAGTTATTTTTAATAATCTTGTTCCTCCTTTAACTTATACATTGTTATCATAATTGATGGTTTTATTATATGCATGGGCATGATACATATTATGCACACACACATATACAATAAAACCATTATATACAGCTAGCTCTTTAAGTTTATTCTTTCATATCTGTACTATACTAATTATAATAACACATCAACAAATGATCTGGAAAAAATAAAAAGGACAAAAACAGTGACTTAAAATACCATCATAATGTTAATAATAATAATAAAATACAAGCTAGATGTGTATATTATATAGCTGTTTTAAAACATCTAATTACAAAAAATTATAAAACAGATATTTCAAAAAGAAATAAAAAGAACATTGAACTCTGTCCTGCAAAGAGAGAAAGAGTCTAATATATTTTCTGCCTGAAATCATTCAAATCAAAAGTGAGAAAAAATTTACTGTAAATTTTTTATGTACCTCAATTTTAATTTAATTTTTTTTAGTTATTTTACTTTTAAGTTCTTTTTTAAAAAAATAGTAATTTAGCATTACCTTATGTTTTATAATATTTGCTGCAACAAATTTTGGTATCTTTTTTTAAAGACATGATATGAGAACATATAACCTTATTTTCAGTTTTGAAAAACCATCCAGATCTAAATGTTGTACCTCATCTACATCTACTGAAAGTGATGATGATTTTGGAGACTGTGAAGAGGAGGATGTGCCATTGTGATGTAGACTTTTTGCTTATAGAAGTTAAAGAATATTTGATTTTATATATAAAGTGATAAATTTATTTCTTTAACGAAAGCCAGATGTTTATAAAATTTATACTTTGTTCTTTCTTTTATTTTATTTACTTCTGGATGTATGAAATATATTTCAAGTTCAGTGGGACTAAATTTGTTATTAATATTCTTTTTTTTCAATTTTCAAGATTAAATTGTATTATTGTTATACTGTTAATATCTGATACTTTAAACATATGAAATAAAAGTTTACTGAGCATTAAATAAAACTCTTTTATTTAATAGTATAGTGTGCTCTATTAAGAATATTTATAGATCAAAATATAGAAAAATTACCATTTTTTAAAAATTGTTAATGTTAATAAATTGAATTTAAGATTGTCAAAAAATTATGTTTATGATAGATATGCTTTTTCCAGTGGTGTAACATACACCTCCCCATTGTGGGGCGAGGGCCAGGGACTCTAGCAGGCCCAAAGCTCGACTGACACTAAGTATGTATTTGGGCTTAGGGCTCAAAATCTGGGTTTGTAGGGGGGTCCTAATATTCTCCATTATGCCACTAGTTTATTCAAGTTATAATTAAATTTGTATTCTATATTTTCCTTCAAAAATTTATTTAATTAAATATGAGTCACATTTTAAAGATAAGTTTGAACTTTTACTAAAAAAAATTTGTCACTTTGTTTTTGAAAAAATATATAATGAAGTTTATTGTTGAAGTACCAGATCAATCAAAAAAGCTTTACATTGTGATTAACTATTTAAATATGTTATTCATATTTTTTAACAATAATTTAAAGTTTTCTATTTATGAAAAACCTTTCCTTAAAATGGAAAACAAATTATGTTCAAGATTATTAAAAGAATGACAAGAAAAAAAATTCTTACTTAATAAATAGTATAAAAATTCTGTAACTACCAAAGGTTCACATTATTCTTATAAACTTAAAGTATCATATATAATCTATCTTGTGAGTGCTATGCTTTATTAAATCATTTTAATAGATACTTAACATAACATTTTTTTTATAGATACTTTATCTTTTTGCCAAATCAATCAGGGTTTTTCTGTAACTTTATATTTCATCATCAATGATTTTACATTCCATTACTTGATAAATGAAAGTATTACCTTTCTGCCAAAGCTAATTTTGTAGACTAAACAAATTTTTGTAGAAAATCAAATGTCTCCCAAAGATTGTTTAATTATATTATTAAATTGAATGTAATGAAATATTTGCACATGGAAAGACAAATTTATCACTAATTTATGATAATTTTCAGTGTGATCTCCATGTTGAATTTTCTTTTTTTGTTCAACATGGCATACAAATTATATTAAAGCTTAAACTATCTGAAATTATTTTTAATAAATAGTTTTGTACGTGTTATTAAAAGTGGTGTAGGTCAATAGCATAGTCAGTTTATTTATATCATTTTATTTTATTTGTGATAAACATTTCATTGGATTTTTTTAATATCCAATTGTATTAGAAATTTGATAGTACTCATGTAGAGTAATTTTAAAAAGTGACATTTGTATTACAATGAATTGATAAAATTAATTTGTATTATATTTAAAATATTTATTAGCATATATATATATATACTCTTTCCATGAAATATTAAAATTTGAATAGGTATAAAATCTTTAATGATTCTAAAATATTATATATATATATATATATATATAACCAGTTGATTTAATTTGTAAAGAATTTCTCTGAAATTTTAGAATTTTTTAGAAAGGATATTAATACTTAGCAAAACAAAACTGTGATAATGTTATATAGTTTTAAAGTAAAATTATCTTGCAATTAAAATTCACAATTCTACTTTCTTTAAACATGTGAGCAAAACAAAGATTAGTTAATTGCTATGTTCTAAAGAAGAATCCATTAAATTTTTGACATTCTGCTAAAAATTTAATGAATATGCAAATGTGCATTATATTTCAAAAAATTTCTCTGTCATTTCAATGCAACTCAAATATATGTTCAATAATATGAGCTTTGTTTGAAATAAGGATTAAATGTGATAGATTTCTAAATTCTTGAATTTTAAGTTTATTGATTTTTGCAAAACTGGGATGACACTGAAAAAGAAAACTCAGCACTTTAATCTTAATCATTTGACTGCATTCTTTTATTTTTCAAGTTATTATATAACATCCATTTTCAGCATTTAAAATTTGAATTCTTTAGTAATTGTAGTGTGCATATTTACTATTTCGTTTTTCTGATATTTTCAAATTGCTGTGTTAAAATGAGTTAAGAGCCTTTGAAGGTGTTTGAATATTAAATAAAGTGTTTCGCTTATCCACTTTTCAATTAGACAATCCTCAGTAACATTTTTTATTGCTTGTTGTGTTCTTCATGTATATGTGGTCAATTTAAAACTTGAATGAATGTTATAATATGTGTTATTTGCATGGAAAAACTTGAATTGTACTCATGTAAAATCTCCTTTTTGTGTTATGTTGTGGTAAATTTTATGATCTATTAGTATTTAAATATATAAATTTTTCCTTCCTATTTTTTAAATTTAAATATACATTTTGTATGATTTAAGATAGTGTTTTTTGTATACATAAGGATGAAAATAAATAAAGACAATTATGCAATGTTGTTTAATAATTATTCATGAATGCATTGTGTAGAACGAGTAGTTATTTGATATCTAAGCTTTAGATATCAGAGTGATAGGAATGACTAGGTGTGGTTCCCTTATTAGTTAATATAGTCAAATATAGTCATTATGAATTTTTTTATCATTCAATTCAGACATAAATATTATCTTACAAAGGAGAAACTATATTTAAGAGCACTATAATGGACCTATAATAATTTTTTTTTTGTTCTTTGGTGAAGAAAATAATTGGAATCTCACTGTGTAATTTTATGATTTTATTAAGAAATTTGATTTATAATAATTTAGAATTTATCAAGCTTTGCTCATAGAGAAAGTCATACTTAATTTTTTTAATTTTATTAAAATTTGCTTTTTTTTAGAAGGAAAATAATTTTTTGAATAGAAAAATGGAAAAAAATTATAATTTTTTTAAAAAACATTTTATTGATATTCTCTGATGGTAATTGAAAAAATGACAGTTATTTCAGGTATTTATTTTTTAGGACTCCAGTCCATATTCTTTTATGAGTTTTTCTGTAATGATTAACTTTTGTATTTCTGCAGTCCCTGCATAGATTTCAGTAATTCTACCATCTCTATAGTGCCTTTCTGCTGGCATATCTGTAACATATCCCATGCCTCCAAGAATTTGAATTGCCTGCAAAAAAAAATTTGTAAAATTTATTGTATAAAAACAATTTTATTCTGAATATTTGAATAGCTATGTATTTTTTTTTTCTTTTTTTGAGGTGCACATTAAGATTTTAAAGGTGCATTGAATGTTTAATCCATGTTTTTGCTTTAGATGCAGTTGAGAAATTTCTATTTATTGTTGTCATTATATACTCTTTCATGCTATGAAATTATTTCTATTATACTTAACGTGAAATAAAACAGTTGCATGTAATAATTATAGTATAAGTAAAACAATGCTTAAGCAGGGGGGGGGGGGGCTTTTACACCAAGTAAAAGTTTATGTATTATCAGTTTTACCTTGGAACACATACAAGTGTGACAAGTAAATTCCCAGACTGCTCCTAACCTAGCCGTTAGGCTTGGTTGGAATGGAATTTAGCTGACCTTGATCTTTCCGGTGCTGGTGGCGTGTTATTCGAACCCTCTATCTAGCTCAGTTTTTCATCGTTGTTTGAGTAAGGCGTTGTGACGAAGTGCTGCGATCATGATAAACTTAAAAGTTGAGCTGCACATAAATTTGAAATTCCTCGTTAATTTGTTTTTAAAAAGAAAACCCCCAACTGAATGTTTTAAATTGTTAAAAGAGGTGTTTACACGTCACATAGTCAAATGTTTGAATGACACAAACGGTCATGCTCATCGTTTTTGTTCGATATGAATGGCATCATCATAATTGAAGGGGTACCTCGAGGCCAAAAGGTAAAGCAGCAGTACTACATTGAGATCTACAAAGCAACAACACATTAAATTTTTGCACCAAGACAACTCTCCGTTTTCTCTCTGTAAAACGGTCCTTTGCTTACAAACGTATTATTGTGCTCGAGCATCCAACGTACTCACTAGATCCCACATCGTACGACTTCTACCTGTTTATTAAAGTGAAAAATGCATTGATGGGTGCACATTTTTTTTCTGTAGATGAGGTGAAGGCAAAAACTGCAGACTTTTTCTTGTGATGGGGACACCTAATGAGCCGCAGCACTGCTTTGAACGGTGGGAAACTTGTATGTAGCTATGTATTGATAGAGTAAAGGCGTATGTGTTGAAGGGGATTAAAAGGTATTAGTACATTGTTTTCAATGAAGCTAATTTTTAAAACTAGTCCAGTTATTTAATTGTCACACCTCGTATTAAGATTAAAATTCAACTAATAAACACAGAGTCTCAACAGCTTTATTTAAGTGTGTGTCTGGAATTCAAGAAAAAAATATAGAAATAAAAAATTCAAATACTTTGATTTAATAAATTTGTGGAGAAAAAGGAAAGCTAAATAAATAAATGTTATCATCTTAGTAGAGTTATTTCTTCGTATAATTGTTCCATTTAATCTCCTCTATACATTTTTAAATATTTCTTTCTGAACAGAGGTCGATTATAATTGAAGATTCACTTTCGAAATGTTAAAAAAAGAACTGATTAAACTGATCCGAACAGAAGTGGAGTAAAGGGAATTTATCTGGTGAAACAAGAGAACAATAGCTTCAAATTTTATTAATGCTCGTAATGCGGCTTTGTACTCGTAATATGCAATTTAAAAGACGTTATTACATTTGTTATAAAAATGCGTAGGTACATGCAATTCCCATTGTTTTGGTCTAAAAAGAGCACATCATGCCGCTGTCAATGAAGGATTGGAACTTTTACGATATTGGTGGCTTCGAAGAAGTTCGGTTGTTAAAGGGAATGCAAAAAAGGCTTACTGAAGATGATTAATTCAAAAAGACGTTCTATTTAACATGAAACCTGGCTGAAGTAGGAAGGTTCTGTTAGTATTCCCAATTACAGAAAATGGGTAGCGGTTAATGTGTTCTCCGATCAATTCTTACAGCTTCATTCAGCAACTATATGGTGCTGATTCACTCGCTGGCAGAAATGCGGAATACCCCATTTTTTTTCAAGAAATTATACAAAGCTCAAAGCGCATTTACCATTTTCCTCTTATTTCGTTTTCTTTGCTGATAATGGCAGCATGAAATGTGCGAGCTTTCGCGGTCATGGCTTGGAGTATCAAAAGATAAATTGGACGAATATGATCGTAATAAATAAAATATACAATTAACGACAGCCTTTTTTTTAATAAAACATTCCATATCATCCACCAAAAGTCATCTTTAAAACCGTCAAGATGTAATCAAATATAATAATTGCATACTGAATTGCCATAAATCGAATAAAGGTAAACGGTAAATAGATGGCTACAGGAATATATTATATAAATCTTGGCTTTAAGAACTAAAAAGATTGCATATTTAAACATAGTTTTAAAGCGTGCCAACGTTCCCTCGTACAATTGGACTGAAAGGAAAAGAAAATAGTGTAAAAACAAGTTTCTAAAAATAGTCTTAAGATTATAAATAGTACTATATAAATAATGTGAATACTTAAAATGTTATAAGATAGTTTCCAATATCAAATATCATGCTAAAACATTAATGTACATTCCAAAGGAAGAAAATCAAAAATCTCTAAATAAATATACAAGAAAATCATTGTGCACATCTACACGTGAGAAGGCAAACAGATTTCGCCAAACACTCATACATATTCTATCCTTCATTAAAAATGTAACACTGAAAACTTGGCCAGAAAAAAAATGAAGGGAATGTGCAGCTAAATGCACAAGATATACAGATGAACAGGAATTGCAAGATGGTCACACGATTAAACTGGATAAAAAGGAAGAATAAATGTGTGTGGTGGATGTGAACCAACCGTCACTACTCTGTCAGTTTCCTAGGAGTTTACGAAAAGGCGTGTGGAATAACAGATACCTGAATGAGATGACACAAAAAGACAAGTTTTCGAGGTGTCTAATTATCGCGATCTATGTACAAATGGTTGGTTTTAACGTCGCATCGTTGCAGAAACGCAAGTAGATGCACTGTGCATAAAATTGGGATCTGATGAATAGAAATATAAGATATCAATAGTCGCTAAAGACAGAATCCACTTAAATACACCTTCCTTCATCAGTGACTCTACAGCCCAGGGTGAGCCTTGGCCTTCTTAAAGAAGCCTTTTCCTGGCTACCTTTCTTTGTGCTAGTGTTTTCCAATTCTTAGTTCTCAAAACTAGGAGATCTTTTTCTAGGCCATCAATTCATCTAAGATTTGGCCTTCCCTTCGTATGCCAATTGGTTGGGTATTGAAGACTTTTTTAGTGGTGCGGTCTTCGTCCATTCTGACAACGTGACCTGCCCATTTAATTCGTTGTATTTTGATGAAGTTAACGATGTCAGATTCTTTATATGATTGATAGATTTGATCTTCGCCACGTTTCATTTTCCTGAATCCCTCCAAAAACAAAAAACAAATCTTCCTTTCGTAGATACTTATCATGTTCTCATCTGCTTGAGACATAGACCAAGTTTCCCATGTATAAGTTAATTACTTACATATACTACAAAACATATAGGCCGACATTTCAGAAAGAATGTGGTGGCAGGCCCAGGAACAATGACTGTCGACATTTTGCCGATTGTGCAGAGGACATTGAATGCTCTAATACTTGAGAGAGCGGTTTCATGTCAAGTGGCTTGAACTTAAACTACCTTATGCAAATACTGTCACTGACGTAAACTCACCGGTGGGAAAGATTGTGGTGGTATCTAGACCGAACTTGATGACTGAAGGGCACAACGGGGATTCCGCGATGCGATTCGGTTCTGTTTTTCTGCTGTTTGTCACCGAGTGTGAGTCTGAAGGCTTCGAGGAAAAAGCCATTCCGATTACTATTGTTGAAGGCCATACCACCCGCAACGTTGCATAATGGTTTGGGGTTGCCATCAGACATGATAGCAAGTTCCCTCTGCTATCACAGCACGGTGCCACGTCAATAAGGTGATCAGCCAATTGAGCTTAGACTCAGCGGCTGCAAAATTATATTTTCCAGCTGATGCATATGTATGGTACGGTATTACACACCAAAAATAATAATATTGTATAAAATACCCAGCCTTTGCAATTCGTTTTGGAAGGAAGGTGTGCAAGACAAACGAAATCAGCAAGAGTGAATATTGATCTAATTCAGTTGCATTATTGATATAGAACATTTCTATTTGAATAACTGTTATATGAACTTTTCCCACCTGACCAGCGGTATGCATTACCGAATTTTCCGAAAACGAAATCATAGGGGTGTAAGAATTAAAAGCGAACTACTGAGACAAATAAAAAAAAGTAAGACTTTATTTTTGAATAAATTCTTCGAGAAATTTAGTGAGGTACACACAGTTCACAAAATTATGAGCATATTGTTTTTGACTAAATCAACTTTTTCAAAAAACGCTCATTTTGGTTTTTATTCTTTGACTCAGTATATCTACTAAAAAGAAGTATTAAATTATTTAACGAGAAATGAGCGTTTATGAAATCATGTAAGATGTCAAACATGTTTTTACCTGATGAGAAACAAAAGTAGCAGCCTCTGAAGCAGCTAATTTCGCTAGAGAAGCTTCCTGAAAATAAAGAAGGTGGAAAAATAGCATTTTATGAATATTCCATCGTTATCAGAATTTCAATTGCAACCATTATTGCATTAATTATAGAAACATATTGCGTGTGTTAAAAATTGTTTACCAAATTTACAAATATAAAACATGTAAATTTTCGAAAGAAAAAAAATTATGGAAATTTTAATTTTTTGAAGTGTTAGTTAAGTTTTTAGCATTGAAATTGGTATTTATATATATCTGTAATGGATTTGATAAAAGTTGATGGTTTTTAATATGCTGTCTATCGAAATACTTAAAAGTATGCACTTCTGAATAAGTAATTTTTTAATAACATTTCAAGTTACAGTAAAAAGAATTGCATATCAGTTATTTTATTTACAAAAATAACTTTAAAAAATTGCTTTAAAAAGCTTTTAAAATTTAAAAAGTTATTTAGCTAGTGCTCTTCATTACAATTAAATACTTACGGGGAAAATAATTGAATAATCCATTACCATTCAAAGATCATGGTAACAATTATTGTGTGGAAATAGAATCAATGAAACTAATATCCGAAACATACATAAAATGGTTCACTTGGATATGACTTTTTAACATGGCCTGTTGACTTATAATTATATACCGAATTTAAATTTAAGTACCGTAAAAATATAGTGACAAAGAATTTCATTAGTATTTACAATACTACCGATATTCGACAGAAATAAAACATTTTTGAGAATTTATTAATTTGTTTCCCTTTTAGGGTAAAATTTTCTGGAGTCCGATAAATTATTTACTCAAAACACTGGTATTTCACCTCGCAATATGTTCGCAAACAAAATTGTTTTAATTAATTCTTATTTTACGACAGGTAAAATTTTATTTTTATGGAGTTGAATTTTTACGTCAATAAATGTAAAATTAGTCCATTAAAATTCTCCAACTACTTGCGCGACAACTTTTATTTTTTAAGAAAAATTAGAGATATGGGGATTTTTTTTGTGGTTTTTAGATTTGTTTAGTACATGGAAAGAAAAATTTTCTAAAATTAAGAAAAGAAAAAGAAACTTATTACTATAATGAGAAAAAATGGGTAAAAATTTACAAAAAAGTAACATGAACGGGGCCCATTCTGTACCAAAATTTTATGAACAAATTTTCAATTCTGATATATTGCTATGTTATTAATTTTTGAAATGACCTTTAGGATAAGAGATATTTTGATTTTTACAAAAATTAGAGCACTTTATCTTGGTTAATATATGAAATTGCTTAAAAAAAACAGTGATTATATTAACATAAGGAACTCTAATAAAATAGTGGCTGACAAATCAGAAAGTTAAAACACTTCTACTATAATACAGAATATACACAAAAAATGTCAGTTAATTATGTTCAAAACTTTTTGAGCAATCGCTGTCCCCGTTTGAGCATTTAAAAAAAGTATACTTCGAGTAAAACGCATTTTAAAGTATGACATATCTTACTTAAAGTAATGGCATCTGTTTTTACTAAAACACTTGTAGTTTTTGTTCTAGTGAACGGAAAATAATAAGCTTGGTATTTTTATGAAGCTAATAAGATGGCCTATAAAATAAAATTATTAAAAAAATGTGTGTGTCAGTTTTTGGCAAAGTTTCCAGTTTTAGGGTAGTCGAACACCTTAAATGATCATGCGAATTTTGAAAATAAAATACCTTTGTAAAGTTTACACCCCGATCTCTCAATCGAGCAGCTTTATACGTCAGAAGGCGAGCAGCCTCTAACCGCATCTCCATCTCTGCTAATTTGAGCTGAAAAATACGAAAATTTTCTCAATTAGTATGCTGTATTATTGTAAAAAAAATCGGGAAAAAATTCTTCAAAAAGGCTCATTACAATCACACTTTACCTGGATTGCCTGCAGATTGAGAATGGATGAGCCAAAGGCTTTCCGCTGGGCAGCGTAATGAATTGCACAGTCCAAAGCAGCCTGCAATAGAAATTGTGATTTAACTTTCAGCGCTAACGATGTTTTGATAACACTAGCATCAAAACATTAAATCCTCTAACATTAATTTTAATAATTATGATCATTAAACACTCAATACGTGTTCAACTGTAACAATTCTTGGCTGTATGCGACTCAGCATTGCGTTAAAAGAGTAACAAAAATTACAATCCAATGCTAAATAAATAACATTAATAACCGCCCTTATTGTAATAAGTGTAACTGAGACTGTACCAAACAGCAGAAGCGCCTTCTAGTGACCACACATTTTCAGTAAAGGCCAGGTGACGAAAGGAAGTGGTTGCTATAAAAAATTGTCTATGCTCTTTGCCCATTATTCTTGTCAACAAAAGGTGTCCAAATGAGACTTCATTGAACCCAGCACCGAATTTACCACTTTTAGTTTAATCTTTATCGCACTACGTATTACACACACTAAATTATTTTATCTAATATTAAATAAACTACAATATTTCTATGTAAGAAAACTTCGTCTCGTATGTTTATTTATTTTCTTTACTTATTTTTATTCCGATTCGAGCAAATTTGATTCTATGCAATGAAAAGCATTATCTTCTTTATAGAACCAGTTGTTAGCTTCAAACGATATTAATAATACAATATATAGTTATTTAAAAAATAATTGACAGTTCTTTTAGATTGATCTTTGAATCAATTTTCAGTAAAATGCAATTAAGTATTGAATTTTTAAAAAGATTCTTTAATTAATCAAAAAGTTTAAAATTTTGCAATGGAAAGGATTATCTGGATTAATTGGATATCATTCATGTGGCTATTATGTTGATTTTACTCTTAAAAAAATGTGTGTGTTGATTTAAGTGTTGAATTTTGAGAAATTCGAACTAACTATTAGGATTTAACTCATGGAATCTTTTTAAGAAATATGTATTATTTTAGTTATAATAAGCTTTGAAAGAGAGAGAAAATAAATTTCTCTTTGTAGAATATGAAACCTGCGAATTGTTTGAAATCCGGTAAAGTTTTCTTTAAATTATTATCACTTTTTGGTTTTTCATAAACATTTAAAATATATTGAACACGGTTACTACTTCTGAAGCCCCTCTAGAATTCACGAAATAAAATAAATCCACTGAAACATGTTAGATTTTCTCATTAGTTCATAATGTAGCATTCTTATTTTTATCCTTTACTGGAGATGCATATTTTTCAATGAGTAATTCAAAATTTTCATTGAGTATTGTACTGTATATTCGTTGAAAAAGATTCAACTAAAGTAAATAGTCATTTATGCTGACAAAGATATCTGAAATACATTATATCAATTTACATTTGAGAATCTTAGTTTAAAATTTTTCTTCTTCTATGAATAATAAGTAACTTTCTTACCTGAGAGATTCCTAAAGCTTGTGCCGCAATGCCTATTCGTCCAGAATCTAAAGTCATCTGAAGAAATAAAAAAACAATATTTACTATCCGAGGACGTAAATTTGTTTGTATTTATACCAAATTGATATTAAAATGTGATTTTTCTCGTACGTAATTCGAATAATGGATGAAATAAACGCAAAAGCCAATTTAGAGCAGGGACGTTTTAAGACTTCTCGAGGCCCTGGGCCCCCTACACAAATGTAAGCCCCGCCTATGACCCTTAAAACTAGACAGTATATAGCATACGTTGTCAAATACCCGTACAAACAATATCCCGAAACAAATGAATGTGCATGGCTTACAATCGCACAACCCGGCTCGACGGACTGCCACATTTGACTGCATGAGTAATGATGGTGTATGGTGGTAAAGCCTATACATGGATGATGGTCATCATATGTCACCAGTTGACATATCTCCGAAAAATTCCCAGTTTTTCGGAGAATATACAATCGGAAATAACATTTTACCGTTGAGATTATTCAAATTATGATCTTATTAAGGCTGAGTCGAGAACGAGACGAGGCCCTAGTTGGCCCATGCCTTAAGACGTCCATGATTTAGAGCAGACTTATTTCTAATTGCCTGCATACGATTTTTAATCAAAAGAAGAATTTATAATTCTGTATTCCCAAAATATGTTTTAAGCTTATGGCAATTTTAAAAAAGTAGTCATATAACGGGATACATTTAATGTTAATAAAATGGAATATTACAATATTAGGGATTCGATTATTTAATTTAAAAAATTCATATTTTCTAGAAAACAGGTGTCAGAATTGACGAAGGTTTTATTCCTTTTTTTTTTTCGATTGAGATCTTGACAGGGTCCACTCGTGAAAATCCTCAACCAATTCTTAGCAAAAGTTGTTATATACTGATAATTTGAAGTTCTAAAATTAATTAGTTTCTACGTGTTATGGTTTGTTATTTATTTTTAGTGTTATGAAAGAGAGAGAAAAGTAATAGAATAAATTCATGGCAATCACATGATAAATGAAACCACGTATTCTTCATTGAATTAAAAAAAAAGACATTAGACTTGTTCTTGTTTTATTTGTAAACTTTGAATAAATTTTTTCGAATTTATTAGCTCGGAAAAATCTGTTTAAATATTAAGATTCTTCAAGAAGTTTTCAAAATTAAAAAAAGAAATTCTTTTATTTGTAGTTTTAAATCAAGCACATTTTGTAAATATCCGTTATTATTGTTGATAAATACGACCTTTTCTTTAAAAAAAAGTCTGTAAAAGGCAATAATTGGCAACAGCGAAGCGCATGAATTGGTTGGCTGGAAACATGTGATTCTGTCTTCATCATGTGACCATAACCACACATGAATTTATGAAGTGATTGGTTGGAAACACGTGATTGCGGTTATCGTGTGACTATAACGTCACATGAAATTAGCCCAATCAGTACTCTTGAAGTTAAATATTAATCTGATTTCTCGAAATTCCCCTCCCTCATTAATAATGAGGGCTCGTAGGCATACTGTTTTAAGAAAAAGAAACTAAAAATATTCTACAAAAAAAAAAATTTACATTTAATATTGTAAATTTGCACAAATTTAAAAATTTTACACACAAAACTAGCGGATTCGTATATTCTAGTGCTGAATCAAAATAAGTCATATATTTTATCAAAATGGATAATGTATAATTTTACTTCATTTGTCCTTAAGTATAATCAAAATTTAATTAAGAATTAACTACGTACAGAAATCTCACTGAAACACAATTACATTTAACAGTATTTTTTGTTTGAAAGAAAAATTCACTTAGTTAATTGAGTATATAGTGGAGATGATATCCTTTAGACATCCATTGCACGAATTGCTTTTTTTGAATTTATAATTGTCATGTTTATTTCACTTTAATTCCAAAGACAATATATTATCATTACAATCTTACGTGTATTATTTATCCATATTGACATTAGATAATGATTACTTAAATCAATATTAATTTTAATGTGGGCTGCAACAACAACAAAATTTTCACCTACATTATACGACCTTCAAAATTTGAGCGAGGTCTTACAAACATCCTGTGCACAAAATATTATTGTGATTTTCCTTCGTAATTAATTTGTAGCGGTGGATTCTCAGTATTGTGTTTGGCGATAAAACACTAACTGCCTTTGGACTGAAGTGATCATTTTGGCCTAGGGGTAGGGTGTGTGCCTTCGGAACGGAAGGTGCCGAATACGAATCCTCCTTCATTAGTGACACTGGGAACTTCGAACAACAGCAACCTTCACGCAGCAATCGTGGTGCCATCTATCCTCCACAAATGCAACTGAAGCCGTCAGACACATGACGCAATCAACAAGCCGTCTCGCACATGACGCAACCAGCAAAACCATCCCAACTATAGTGACGCAACAGCTCACACGCTCGCCATAACGATATGGTTCGTTCGCCTTACCGACTCACTAGTAGTGTGTGACGGTGGATTCTAAGTATTGATGGTAAGACACTAACTGCCTCTGGACTGAAGTGATCATTTTGGCCTAAGTGGTAGGGTGTGTGCTTTCGGAACGAGAACGAATCCTCCTTCAAATTCTTACAATGGCGAACATCTTCTCTCATTCAAGATAAATTATATTTTGAACTGGATGGAACAACAGTTTACCATTGCTATTTTGAATCCTTCACCAGTTTTCCCAAGAAGATTTTCTTTAGGTATGCGACAATCTTCCAATATGAGATTACAAGTTGATGAACCTCTAATACCCATTTTGTCTTCTTTTTTCCCTCTTGTTAACCCTTCAGAAGGTAGTGGTACAATGAAACAACTGATGCCCTTGTGTTTTTTCGATTTATCAGTTGTAGCGAAAACCTGGAGGGAAAAAAACAGTTGTAAATAAATTGAAATAAAGTTTTTCATTATTGTAAGTAGCAAACCAAAAATTTAGTATTCCATGAACTAAAAAGTTTAATTATCGTCATTCAGTTAGTTTTCATGAAATATGATTGGTTGAAAAAGAATCACTTTTTAATGTCTGACTTATAATTTTGATAATAAACATTTAACAGTTTTAGAGAGAGAGAAGGATTCGGTTATATTTAAATTATTCCGATTCTGGTGGTAGGTGTGTAAGCTATCAAAGAATTTTACTGCACATTATAATCAGTGAATCAAAGTAGAAACGGATTGTTGTTTACAGAAAACAAGTCATGTAAAAGAAAATTTTAAGTCAATTACTACTTAGATCAGGGGTGGCCAACCTTTTTGGGAAGCGTGCCACAATCTGATAAAAAAAATTACGCGTGTCACTTTCAACTTTTCCACCAAACTAAAAAATATACAAAAGTAAAAAAGTGTTACTTATAGGCTTGTTATGGGTTATTTACACCAAAAACATACTTTTAAATGCAAGTTCTATACAGTGAAAATGTAAAAAGAAAATGGTATAACAAATAAAACAAAAGTAGAAACTTATATTTTATTGTTGATAAATTTTTACAGGATCAGTCAGTTAGCTAAGGTACAAAATAAAAATAAGCAACTTGAAACATTTAATTTTAAATGATTATTAAGCAGTCAGTACTTTTTAATGTGGCTTTTGAATTTGCAGTTTTTTTACTAAATCATCTATATTTGGATTAGCACGTGAAGATGCTTACAAAATTAGGTGCATATCAGTTAATTTTGAGCAATATTTTGATTTAATTACGTTCATAACAGAAAACATTTCTTCACAAACATATGTTAATCCAAACCTACAACAATATCTGACCGCTAAATCATGTAAATTTGGAAAATTACTTGGTGGCACAAATTTCCAAAATTCGATGTAATTAGGATCATTTGCGGTTAAAATAATTTCCTTATATTTGCTTTTCAGAGTAATATGGTGCTGTAGGTCAATAATTTCAATTTGTACCTGAGGTGGGTAACAATTAATGTCTTGAAGAGAAATCGAAAAAGGATTAGTAAAAAGTTCAGTATTTTTGTTATCTTTTAAATCCTCAAACCTGGCACTGAAAGAATCCTGCAAAATGGATATTAAATTTTTAAATCTATCATATTTCGGGACATTACTAACTTTGGCAGATAATTCTTGCATGTGTGAATGGGAAATGAGTTAATTTTTTCTCTACAAACAAAACAGACAAAAAACAAAAGTTTATTCACAAAAGAAGATATATGACCAACTAGGGAAGAAAAAATACAATTTTTTCCCCTGTAATCTTAAATTTAAATTGTTTAAATGTTCCATTATATCGGTAAGAAAAGCTAAATTCCACAGCCAATTTTCACTCCTGAGGAGCGGGCATTCACTGGACAGTTCATCGTTGTCTTTCAGATATTCTAAAACACAATCCTTCAAACTCCAAAATCTCGCAAGTGAACTAACTGCCTTTGGAAAGCCAGCGCACACTACTATTGAAGGAGTAAATCGCCATTTTCTTCCTTTTCTTCAGGGAAAAGCATACGAAATCTCCATCGATTCAGAGCACGAGATCGTATTTGTTGATACAGCGCACCACGGGGTCAACAACGAAAGACAAGTTGAAGTCCTTGGCACAAAGAGCTTCTTGACGAATAATATAATGATACTTGAAAACGTTTCTTCCCAAATAATTTTCAAGCAATGCAACAAAACCTTTTATTCTGCCAACCATGCAAGGCGCTCCATCTGTGGAAACACTGTCTAATTTTGTCGATTCTACTTTGTTAATTTCAATTACATTTTTATGTTCCTTAAAAATGTCTTCACCTGTAGTTAAAACTAGTTGGCGCAAATCAAGAAGTTCTTCCACAGTATCAAAATTTTCGTTCGTGTAACGCACAAAGATGCTTAACTGCCCATTGTCAGTGATATCACAGCTTTCATCTAAAGTTAATGAAAAATATTTGCAATTTTGAAGTCCAGAGACAATTTACGTTCCAACATCCTGGCCCATGTCATCTATACGACGCATGACGGTATTTCTGGACAAAGCTATTTTATCAACCATATTTTTGACATTAAGATCACCGACATTTTAAGCGAAAATTAAAAGGCTGCTTTTTATTATCTCCTCTCCGTCAGAATATGGTGTGTTTTTTTTGCGGTCTAACAACACAAAGAAAGTTCATAAGAAGCCTTCACCATGGTTTCCATTTCGTCATTTCTCTTCTGGAACAAAGATTGTTAGCCGGCTAAAGATTTCTTTTTTTATTGATGAATTCCGTTCGCAAATTTGATCCAACAGGATATTTGTTGTTGAAATCACTATGCAGTTGTTTGAAATGACGGTCCAAGTTAAATTTTTTTGGAACTGCTATACAAATTCCACATATCAAACAAACAGGCTCGGAAGCATTTTGATGTGTAAACAAGTATTGTTCTTCCCAGACAATTTTAAAATCACGTGCTGCAATATCCTCTTTATAATTTCTTTTCGATGTCGAAGGTTTACTCATAAACATATCGAAAATTTTAAAAAATTTAAACAACTACACTCAACATTAAAATCTAAAAACAATTGTAGAAAAGCTAAACGTCTTGCTAAACAGAGTTTAAAATCAACTGAGTCTGTCAGCTAGAAACAATTTGCCAATGTTACGCTACAAATTTTCTAGGCACCGAATCCAGCAATCTGATTAGTCATGGATGCAAGTTCACACTCCCTCTGCTTTACAAAGCGGCTACTTTGTGCAGATAGATTACTTCTATAGTATCAACAACTGCGCTCCTAATATATTGCACAATTACTTCTTGACATTACAGAAATCGTAAATAGCCAACATCTCCGGAAAAACCTTTTGATCTGACAGCCAATAGCTATAAACTTCAGCCCTGCACGGGGAAGCTGAAATTTGAATGGAAATCTGAGATGTTAAAAATTAACCGCCCCCGAGAGAGGGTGACTTTTTGGGCAGTTTCGACCGTCTGAACGAGAGAGAGAGAGAGAATTTATTTGTTTTTAGTCTCAAGTTACTCAACACTTTTCTCGGAATGTTACAAAGCAGTAGAATTGTAAGTCTTGGAGCAAATGATCTCATTTTTGGCGTTTTTCTGAAGAAAAGAAAAATCTTGCTTAGCGCCCTTAAAATCTCACGCTGAAAATTTCTGTTTCTTACAATTTCTTTCGTGGCAATTTTTTTATTGTAATTCAATTAATTCAGTAATATTTTCATAATATTTTTGTAATTTTTTAAAAAGCCTTCGCGTGCCACAGTTACGACCCCGCGTGCCACGGGTTGGCCACCCCTGACTTAGATCAACAATAAAAAATTTATTTATTTACTTTTTTATATACATATGACAGAATCACAACATTAAGTGGCAATTAATTTTTATTAATTATCATTAAAATATTTCAAGTTTTGACCCAAGTCGCTAAAAAGGAAGCCAACGTGGCTGTATCTGTAATTCTTAAAAGAATCAATTTTAGTCAATTAATTTTAATTAATTATAATTAAATTATCGTATTGTTACCCCAAACAATATTTTTTTGAAAATTTCAGCTCAAATGAGCGCTTTAAAATGTGAGAAAAAAACCTTTTCAATTTTTGACACAAGTCGCCAAAAATTATGCCCACATTGCAGTATTTGCAATTCTTTGAATAATCAGTTTTAATCAATTAATTTTTATTAATTATAATTAAATGACTGTATTGTCATCCAAAATAATTGTGTATATAAAATTTCAGCTCAATTGAGTGCTTTAAAATGCATTTTATTTTCGATTGAAAAAGATAAGTATAGAGAGAGTGTGAACTAAGAGGGTAGGAATTGAAAGAATACGGATTACCCCCTACAAATACATCCCCTAATAAAAGTAAATATTTATGATGTGTATGATGATTAATATAATTTAAAGAGATATTACTTCTATTAAATTTAATATTAAAAGAAATTTGGAATATTTTACTTCAAATTCTTTTATTTTATTTACAGTGATAGATGTTCATTTTCCCATTCTTATGTTGTGTGTGTAAGAATTGTTTTTTTAAGTGTCTACAAATATTAGTCAAAATAATGGAAATACAAATACTTGCTAAAGAAGTTCTTATGCAATTTTTTCATGTCAAATTGGTATCGTTGTTTGTTATATGTATGCGATATATTTGCAAGCGAAAAATATACATTTTAACTGGAGGTAATTACAGGGTCCTGGCCGAAAAATTAAAAAAAGGCTTGATTGTGATCACATTATTTATTCCAGTATGCTTCTCATACGAAGTCAAAAATAAAAGAGAGGGATTATTCAAACAGCAAGTATTTTAAAATAGGGAAGAACCGGGAAAAACGCATTCTAAAAAATACAGTCACGTGTCTAGGTGAAGGGAATAACTAGTTATTTATAGAAATGACATCAATGCTTAGGGAATATTAATCCCTATTTCTAAGGCGCATGAAAATGTTAATGATCCTATATTTCTTGGAATTGCCAATAAATCTATCAAATTAAAGAATTAGTAATAAACCAACACCTGTTTTTAATGCTTGAGAAAGAGACGCGTTTCTAAATAGGGTATTAGGATTTATGAATTAGATGCTATAAATAAAGGAGATTCGAATTATAAGTAGATATATCAATTTAAGTTATATATATATGAAATGATCACGAATTTGGGCGTAGATATTTGTTGTCTGGCCGGTGTTGGTTTTTGTATGTAGAGTTGGTCGAGGGGTAGCTGTCTTGATAGAATACTTCTCCACTGTAAGTTTCATTTTTCTTTTATTGAACATCATTATATCAAGTGCAATCACATTAACATAATTTACGGAGTTTAAACACACACAAAGCAGAAGCAACACTTAGCAGCGACGCGGACACAATATTTACAAACAGACAAAGCACGCAGAGCGAGAGCAACCAACCGACTGCTCCGAGTTTTAAAACTGGTGGTGAAGGACGTACGACTCTTGTGTAACAGGAGATTAAGATTATAATTGTCTTGTGCCAAAGAATTAGAAAATAATTTAACGGAGTAAAGTTAAAGAATTAGAAGATGTCATTATATATATATATATAAATGGAAGTTAACTATCAATATAAAAAAACTGTGCAATTACAGATCAGAAAAATCTTCGATTAATTTTAAACCATTTTTACATTTCTGAAATTTCTTAAATACAATAATGAAAAAATTATAATAAAAACCATAAAAATTAATCATTTAAATAAAATATACTTTTTTGATTAATTATTAGAGTTAATTACCACCGCTGCTTCAGCTTCGTAGCCATTTGTAACCCAAGCCTTTGTTCCGTTTAGTATCCACGAGTCTCCACTAAGAGTAGCCGTTGTGGAGGCTGCCACAGCATCGCTTCCATTTCCTATATATATATACATATGAAAACACAAATTTAAAATATTTTGCCTTTTTAAAATGTATTATTAATTTGCTTTCCTCGGACATGGTTATTGTAGTTAATAATCTTCCAATCTCTCTCATGATTATGAGTAAAAACAATACATTTTTCTTTCCTGATAAATATGAAAGAAATATGAGAAACAAAGTTTGTAAATGCTTGTGTAAGAGAGAATTTCATATTAAGACAGTTTGCATATTTTTTTCTGATAATAAGCATCAAAGTGAAAACCAAATTAATGCATTTTTAGCGCGTTTTTCACGTAGTGGAACAAAAGCGCTATTAGGACGCAAATTTCGTCTTCGTTCCATATTTTGTCGTACCTTTTTCTCAGCCAATAAGCAACCAATTGACCTCGGGTTTTCGGCATTTGGTCGCACTTGTGCCCTAGATGAGCCGAATCATATTTAAATTTTCCCATAGTTTTCCTGAATTTCGCTAGTTTATAACAAAATTTTCTTAAATTTTACATAGTAAATTTATTGTTTGCAAAAAGTTTTTTTTTAAAAAAATCTACCTGCATTTTGGAGGAAATCTTCCCAAAAAAGGTTCAGAAAACAAGTATAAAAGGCTCTGATTTTACTTTTTTTAATTAAATTCTTTTTTTAAACAGTAAAGTGATAAAATATATTGTGTGAAGCGAAAATAGTTTTTTTGCAAACTAAAAGTGATAAGATATATAGTGTAAAGTGAAAATAATTGTTTTTTAAACTAAAAGTGTGGAAATTTTTTTGGAAAATTGACTGACTACACCATCAGTGTTTATGTATACGAGTCATTCTTTTCATTCCATAAGCTTTTGTTAGTTAAGCTAAATAAACTTTAAGTAATTTAATAGTTAAGTTAATATTAATTGTATATACTTTTCTTTGTTGAACTTAAAAGAATAAATACATAGAAGCGAGTTTTATGCCTAGACAACGAGTTAAGTCACCTTGTCCGGGCTTTTGTAGCTTCTGTAAAAAAAAAAATTTGTTTTGCTTTTTTATAGTGCTGATACAGATTTGTGTTATTATTTCTTTTCAGCTCAATAGTAGTACATTTAGAGGAGTGGTACAGTACACACTACTTTCTGTTAGTAAAAAGTTCTTTAGTTGCATTATTGTAAAGTACAACATGTGAAAAACGCGCTAAAATTACTTGGCCATGCCAATGATTGATATCTTGTTTTATCATATTTCCATCATTTTTTATATACCATACACTTAACTCCGAAAGTCTGCGAACAAGCAGTCATCTTACGTGTTTATGCTATAATCAGACACGCTTCAAGGCATGGGCCAACTAAGCCCGGGCGCAGGGCCTCGCCTTCGATGGGGGCCTCGTTTCATTCTCAACTCTTTTTAATAAGATAATGATCCAGATAATTTTAATGGTCAAATATTATTCCCATAACATATTCTCCGAAAAACAGGAAATTTCAAACTGCATATCAACTGGCAAAAGTGGCAGGATTTTGTATTATTTTGTAATGACGCTGTCCATGTCTAGGACTAGACCTAATACCATAAACAATCATTCAACTTATTTAGTTGAAATGCGGCCATCAGCCGAGCCGGGTTTTGTCTAGACTTTTGAGATTGTGAATCGTGCATATTTATTTATTTTAAATTACCGTTTGAACGAGTATTTGATAGTGTATGCCTTATACTTGTCTACTTTTGAAGATTTCAGGTAGGGTCTACTTTTGCATAGAAGTCCAGGGCCTCAAAGAGTTTTAAGACGCCCTAAGCTATAATTACTATTAAAATCTCGTTTCAGAAAATCAACATACTTTTCAGGGATTCTTCAAAATTTCCTTATTCAGACAACAACAAAATCCACCTTTACATGAAAAAACAAGAATGACCACCAAATAAATCAGGGAGCTTAATAACATCCAAAGAAATGGTCAAATCTGTCATAGAAGAAGAATGGAACAAGATAGCCACTTAAGAGACAACTAAGCTAGTTGAATCCCTGCCAAATATGTTGAGAGAGTTATAGAAAAAAAGGAATAACTTAAAAAGTATTAACTTTTAGTTACAATCCCTTATCGTAAAGGTTTTTGCCAGTGTACGCAGTTTTTTGACGCACACGAATTGTGTCATTCTAGAGTTATAAATATTTGTATTATTTTATGTTATAATCAGGTGATTGTTGCTCATACAGTGGCGTAACGGAGAATATTAGGTCCCCCTGCAAAGTCAAGCTTTGGGCCCAATGTCCTAATACGTACTAAACGTCAGTCAGGCTTTGGGGCTCCCAGAATCCTGCCCCCGCCCCCTCAGATGCGGGGTTGTAAGTCACGCCATTGTGCTTATACTATTTTAATTTACGACATTAGACGAAAATAATAAAAAATTACATTGATTCAGAAAGACTTCATTTAATTTGCGATATTTGCATGAATCTGAGAGATGATCATCTGTACGCAGACTTTCGGAAGCAAGCTTATGTATATGCGTGTTACCTCTTTAAAATGTAAAATTCATTTAATTCTTAGGATATCTAGATATTTCAAGAAATAACTGATCCCACATCAGTTAAGAGGAGGGTAATAGATAATTAATTCCCCATTTATCTAGTTATACAAAAAAATGACTGGGTATTCAACAAATTAAATAATGACAGATCTTTAAAATGAAAAATAAACAATTAGTCATTAAAGCAAATCCTTTGTTTCGTGAATTAACTGATCAAAAGTCGTTAAAGTATCTCGAAAAATACATATCTTATTACCAGAGGCGGATTGAGCGGGTGGAGGACCTGGCGGCCGCCAGGGGCCCCCAGCTCTAGAGGGGCCCCAAGCTTGATGGATTCCACTTATAAATTCAACGTGCAAAAAAAAAAGAAAAAGATCTTGAACCGATATTGCAACTTCGATATTTCCTCGTTTTTGAGTCGTGTAGCAGCCCAAGCCATCTTTTTCTTCGTATTTTTCCAATTTGTACAAACTTTTCACATGCATTTTTTTTGCCCAAATTTTATTTCAAGCAAATGAATGCTATTTAAATCAAACAAGTTCGTTTTCAGTTTACAGGCATGCTTAACTACTCTCGGGTACATTTTACAATGATCGGGGAAAAAATCCGAACACCAAGTAAAAAATATTGTCAACTAATAAAACTTCGGCAATACAAATCGGTAATAGGCTACCTATACAAATGTATAGTTAGCATATTAAATTGATTAAAGTTTCAAGATCGCAGGTTCATGCAAGCGAGAGTAGAGCCCTTTGAAATGTGAAATAATGATACATTAAAAACTGGTATAACCGCCACAATTTTAAATGCAAGCATGCAAACGTGCATGCCTCGTGTCGTACTAGTACCGGATATCAGTATGTGGGATGGAATTGCATGCTTGTTGTTCTTGGTCGGTCATTATAAGGTTATTTAATTCTGGTTGTGGATAAAGCTGACATTTCGTTCAATGATGTCCCATTCCTGCTCGATTGGAAAAAGATCTGGTGATCTAGTAGGCCAACTCAACACGTCGTTTTTCTATAGAACCTGTTGGATTACAATAGGGATTAGGGAGCACGATATCCTGTTCGAAAACACCCCTTGAATGATGTTTATAAATCGCAGTGCAACAGTTTGTATCGCCAGACTGGCGTACTAGTTTGCAGTCAGGGTGTGTGAATTAACCTCGAGAGTGCTCCATCAATCAAAGAAAATTGCACACTCCTGGCCATAACTGTTGGTGAAAGCCCAGTGTATTAAAAAGAAAGCTACACAAAAATTAAAGGAAATCTACAAAGACGATATTGAATCATTTAATTTTGACTATATGAATTGTGGATCAAGAAGAAAAAAAAGATATAATGAAAACCACCCCTAGAAATTTATCGAGTTGCAAGAGAAATCCTAATGTAGAAATACTTTTGAAAGTATTTTTAACTATACCGTTATCGAATGCATCAGGCGAAAGATCTGTTTCAGTTTTAAAACGTATTAAAATAATTTAAGAAATACTATGGGAGAAAAGACAAATTGAACAACATGACCATATTATATACAAAACAAAATGTTTTGGAGAAAATAGATATGGCAAAAATAATTGATGAATTTGCCAAAGAGAAATCAATTTGTATAGCGAAACTGTAAGCTCTTTAGTAAGGTTTTATTTTTAGCGCGTTTTTCACGTAGTGGAACGAAAGCGCTATTAGGACGCAAATTTCGTCTTCGTTCCATATTTTGTCGTACCTTTTTCTCAGCCAATAAGCAACCAATTGACCTCGGGTTTTCGGTATTTGGTCGCATTTGTGCCCTAGATGAGCCGAAACATATTTAAATTTAATCATTTTTAATTGTTTTTTTTTTAAGTACAGTACACTACTTTCTGTTAGTAAAAAGTTCATTAGTTGCCTTATTGTAAAATACAACATGTGAAAAACGAGCTAAAATTACTTGGCCATGCCAATGATTGATATCTTGTTTTTATATACAGTTAAGGTTTTTCTTTAACCGTTGAGTTTTATTATTAGCAATACATTTTATTTCGAGAATTTAAAGTAAGCGGCTCTTTTCACTATTTTAGTTTTTCGACTCTTGAGCCCATGGGCCTCAAACTACCTTAATCCGCCTCTGCTTATTACGCATTAATGGATAATTAATAAAAAAAAGATATATATCACTATTATGTAGCTGATCATCTTTCAAAAATAGTAAAGATCTGCGTAATTAACAAGCAAGTTCTTTTCGAATAAATCATAATTTATTCTAGAATTCCCAGCATTTAAACAGATTTTATTAACGGGAAATAATCAGCTCGTGTAAAATCTACAATAAAACCACAGGCGTATCTACCGCCGTATCAATGATAAGAGGCCCCAACATGTGTAAGCAAAAAATCGTAAAATGTTAAGAGACCCCGAAAAGGGCTCCCAAGAAATTTTGATACAGGGCTCACTCAGAATTAGCTGAGCCAGTGAATAATACAAAATAAAAGTTTACGCAGCAATATAAATCTGTAATCACTGAGTCATTGTTAAGTCATTACAAGTGTAGATGTACACTTTTTTAACGCTCTTCCCTATCCAAAGCAGCAAGTTTCAATGGACAATCCCCCCCCCCAACCACAGGAAAAGCGAGTTGTAGGTTACTGCTTCTTAGATGAGGACGTGTGCTCTTGAGCTCCCAACGACCTACGACATTCCGATCATACACCGGGGATAGTAGATGACCACCCCCGAGATCAACTTCCTGACCGATGAGAAACACCTGATTCCCCAGCGGCCTAGAAATACTGACCTTCTTCACCTAATTGAGCTGTTTTCTGCTCAAATTTGGGAATATCTTTTCAAATAAATTGAGCCGTCTTCTGCTCAATCCAAGGATTACTACCTCATCCCGGAGCCCGAGTGGCCCGGAACACCGAAAGAACCCTCGCCGGACTTCCAATGGATTTCTCGCCTGCAGTTCTACTACAAGACTCGAGACTAACGACCGACTATGAGGACCCCTGCGAAAAGCACCAAGATTTGGAAGGACTCCTCACCAAAACAATAAGTTACCGGACATGCTTCCAACAACTCCTGGAATATGCGCAAGAAAACCCCAGACCTGGAAACCCTCCAACCTATGACACGGACCGCATAACGCAACACCAAAAGGACATTGCGACTGTCGACATACTAATGGAACGAATACAGGGTGAGTTAGCTTCGTCTTATCCTTGCCCTAACACTGATTGCTACGCGCACAATAAAACTCCAGATTTAACACATTTAGAAGATGGTCTCTTCATCTGGCACCATACAGACACGACACGAACACCCCCCAAAACAAGAAATGCCACTAAAAAGAAAACTGATAAGGAAGGTTTCACCTCCCCAACTAAAAGTAAAAAATTAACCGACCACCCCAAACGTCAGTACAGAAAACCCAATTCCGCTATCCAATAAGTTCGATGCTCTCGCTCCAGTGGATACCGACCCCCCCGATAACTACCCAACAACAAATACCTATTCAAAAATTCCGCCAATAATGCTTAAATATGAAACTACCTACTCCAACTTAACAGCCGACCTTCTCTCAAAGTACCCTGATTTAACTTTTAAACTTGCCGGAGATTTCTTAAAAATCTTCACTTCAAACTCAGAACACTACAGACAAATTACAACTTACTTAACAGAAAGAGGACAACAATACTACGATTCCCCTAATTGTCCCTAGCCTCCCACCCCAGAAAAATCGTTATAAAAGGACTCCCGATATCCACCGATATCGACGATATAAAAGAGGAACTAACTGACCAAAGTTTCACCGTTGTAAAGGTGGCCCAACTTACAAAATCAAAATCCAAACATAAGCTTCCCATGTTTATGGTGGAGCTTACCACTAAACCTGACTCCCCCGACATTTTTATAAAGACCTGCTGCCACTTAATGGTAAAAATTGATACTTTCAACAGACGGCCGGGGATTACTCAGTGTTACAACTGTAACCTGTTTAATCACTCGTCCAAATACTGCCATATGCGCACTAGATGCCTAAAATGCGGACAAGAACACAGAACTAAAGACTGCGAAATAAAAGAAAAACTAGTAAAGCCAACGTGCATCAACTGTAAAGAAGTGGGCCACCTGGCCAGCTCATTTAACTGCCCCAAGTACCCCCAAATTAAAAAGAAAACCGAAAAAGCTCAAAATCCAAACGAAAATAAAAATACATTCCAAGCAAATAAGGTCGCGGTAAAGGATTTTTTCTATGCCAACGCCCTCCAAGGCGCAAATTTAACACACAAAACTACCTCACAATCCGACACACAGACAAAAACCCAAAACCAAAATTCCCCCCACCCCACAGACACCGAAAACACAAATGAAAAGCCCTTCGGAATAATGGACGCCGTTTTCGAAATTAAAAAACTCTTTGCTGATTACCCATTCCTTCTGGAATTGGGGAAGCAGCTGAGAGTAGTCAAGGGAAAAGACAGAATAAATGTGTTCCACGAGCACGTTATGAAAAATTACGAGTAGCTTATCCTACTCTTTTTTTCAAACGAAAGGATAAACCCTAGCCACGCCCCCGGGCACACTCGACCTTCCAATGGGAGCCGAGTTGCCCGGCCAATAGGAAAGCTTGCTCTCCTACCTCTGAAGATTTTACCTTCCTTCGAGCTATTTTGAACCACCTGTCTTTTCCCCCAATTTCCAGACGTCCCATCGACACTCAGACACCTCCCCCGACAAAAAGAATTTTTAGCAATACTACATATGGAAACATACAAGTATAAATTTTTAAATAAAAAAGGGCAAACTATAAGACGAAAAGCTTACCACCCAATTCGAAAAGAAAGGGAGATTATGATCTCGACAGAGATCGAGCGCTCCAATTGTATTGTTCAACACCTGATCTAAGAGGGTAGAGGGAATGAGAGCGGGTTAGAGGAGAAGAGGACTTGTTTATGGTGCATTAGCCCCACATTTTCTGAGTGCAACCGCATTACATTGTGTGCGCATTATAGAGTTTATACAAATCCACTGATAAGTTGTTTTGCTTTTGAGTCTTGTTGCTACGGGCGAAAGGCTCTTAGGTATTGGAGACATTAAGTGGGTACCCTTACTACTCGTAACGAACTAGCGTGGCGTATATTGTAGTGTTTATATAATAAACATGCCGTTTTCTCGACGAATAAACACACCCAAAATATTACCATTATATGGTTCTTCCCGTTAGGGGAGTGTCTGGGGCATTGTGTATATGTCGCTAATGTTCGCGCCAGAATCGCTACGAATAGCGTCTTGTAATCAAACAGTGACTTCTATAAATACGGCATTAAGTTTATATTATTAATTTTAATTTCCGTTGAATTAAAATTAATTCTAGTCAGATTGTCTAGAACAAATGCAAAAAGAGTTTCATGGGGGAAAAAAGGAAAACTATCAGCAAGTCCAGTCGATAGTCTATAAATCACCAGGTAGTCTTGTTGCAGCTCTGTTATTATCTTCATCCATAAAGTTTTAGTGCTGTACATACCAGAGACTGCTGCAATCATAGGATCCGATGATGATTAAAAGCCGCTTATCTTAATTTTACAATGAAAAGGAGGACAAAAAGTTTGAGAAAAAAATTACAACATAAGTATATGAAACATTTTATTAATTCAAACAAAAATTCGCTCATTATGCTTACATCCCTTTTAATTGTTTACTTAAATGAGTAATTTTCCATTGAATCATTTTTTTTTTTTGTCACTATATCATTTTCTAATGTATAGGAAATTTCAGAATCAGAAATATCCTTCATATTGAACTTTAAAATAAGTGCTACTGCTACAATATCAACATTCAATCTTGATTTCTCACTTGTCCAAAAATCATTACCAATTGAAAAAAGCTCTGTCAACTGCTGCATTAGTTCCAGGGCAACACAATTTAAATTCAAACTAAATTTTCTTATGAAATGTGTTCATTTTTTAAATGGTTAAATATTTCCACCATCTTTTATCAATTTCAGAATGCTGATTTTTCCATTGCTCTAATTTATCTCTCCGAAGTTAAATTTACATTCAGTCCTCTAATTTCTTAAACAGACAATTGTCATAGATTTTAATATAAGGCATTTCTTTCGATTAAAACTCAACACAATTTTCAATATCTCCCCAATTTACTTGTGATGAAGTCAAAAAACATCATTGAAAAGTGTTATTTTTCCTGTGATGTTTGTTTCATACCATTATTCGACATATTGGAAACATGTTTGGTAAAAACTCTGCTCTTCGTTGGTAGACTTTTTTATTATGCCTGGATTTGATTCTTCTAAGTTTGGCAGTTTTCTTTTTATTATTAAATGAATAAATTTTTCTTCAAACCGTGATTTTTACTCAAGGACAAAATCATTCTAAATAAGACTAACTTCTGTGGCTGAAATATGTTCACCATCAATCTTTTGAATCATTTTGTGGAAAATAGATGCCTGATTATGCGCAAAATACATTCATATCTCCGATAATTCGTACTGTACCGGCACATGACGCATGACATTTCGATCTGGCATCTCTGAATTCAGAGATTAACAGATTTGTTTTAAAATATTGAAAAGACAAGTAGAGGACACTTTTAGAAGAAGGGCAGAACCTAAAATAGGACTGTCCTCCCTAAAGGAGGACGATTGGTCACCTTACATTAAACCAATATAACGCATAATCGCTGCCAAGCAATGATTCTAAGGTTATTTCTTATATCGTCCTTATATAAGCTGAAAAAAGCTATAAAAAACAATTTTGATTTAAATATTTTTATTTACTTTTTTTTATTTGAATAATTTTTTAAACTTTGAAATGAATGAAAAAATTTACGTTTCACGTAGTACAGAGCATGAAACAAAGACCGATTCCTAAGATTTTCTTGTTACGAAATCTATTAAATAGCATCCAAGATTTACTTAGTGTTCATTGTATGTGATTTATATTCGAAACAAATTCTTCGAATTTTTTTTTCTGGCCTTCACTATTTTTATATAATTGTGAACTTAAATTCATTTAAAAAAATTGTCCAAAGTATTTTATATTGATATAGTTAATACATATGCTGAGAGATATAAAATTCAAAAAACAAAAATAACCATTTAACATTAATAATAATATGTAATAATTTTTTCTGATAACTAAAAGTTCATGTTTGTACTTTATTTACTGACTAAAATTCAAAAATAAAAATATATATATAAAAATTTAGTGATTGCATTGATGCTATAGAAATACCCATTTAAGTGTTCAATTTTTTTAAAAAAAAAATCATAATTTCAAACAGCAACATTTTACCTGGTTCACTTAAGGCGAAACAACCAACTCTTTCTCCATTTATAAAAGGATGCAAAAACTTTTTTTTCTGTTCAAGATTCCCAAATTGCTGGAGGGCATTTATATAAAGAGACTAAAATCGGAAATACAAAAACAAAAACATGCATTATCTTTTTCTACCAATAGCATAAATTTATCTTTTCAATTCAAATATCCTTGATTTAATATAAATAATACTCACGCAATGAACACTCATAATAGTGCCGCAGGATGCACATCCCCTGCTAATTTCTTCCATCGCCGTAACGTATGCCAAATTGTCCAATCCAACTCCGCCTTCATTTTCAGGTACAGTGAGACCAAAAAGTCCTAGGTCACCGATTTGTTTTATCTGAAATATATAAATTCTAATCCATCGTAGAATTCAAATAAAAAAAATTACTTGAAAGATAAAATAGTTCTTCTTTTAGATTGCTAATGATGGGCAATGTATAATACCTCCATTATTTCGCTTATGTTAATTTTGAAATGTAGTTAAAAACATCTGTGAAATATCGTCTTCGATTGATTCATAAAAGTGATTTCATACTTTGTTCGATCTTTTTTCGCATTCAAGAAAACAAATGATTAAGTTGCTGTAATGGTGCATTCAAATAGAATTTTAAATGGTCTTTATTTGCATTCATTTACAATAAAATACACTCGCAAAGTGTATTTTTTCAAATATTCTTAACATTACAAAAACGTATTCCTACCCAAATTTATTATTCGTATTGTAATTTGTGGTTTATGGCTAATATAATCTAATTATAACAAAGCTATAATTCCTGCATCTCGATTGAAATTTCTGATTCTTTTAGTTTAGAAATGAAGAACGAAGGGGGAAAAAAATCTTTTGGGGAAAAAGTTGATTTTTATATAACAAAATTGTTTTAGTTTTTAGAAATAGTTGTTGAATTATAAGAATTCTATTAGTTGCTTACCTTTTCTCAATGCATTGAGAAATGAGATAAAAGAATAAGCTGATAGCCATTAATTTCTTGTGAAATTATTTATGAAACTTTACATATTTTCATCGTGAAAGAGATCATCTTATGAATGCAGAATAGATTAAAACAAAAAGATTTTGAGCAAAAAAATTATTAAATGCCTCAGATTAAATAAAAATTAAAATAAAAGAAGATGTGAAAGCATTATCAAATTTTCATGAAAGTAAAACGCTGCTATTATCATTAAATACAAAAACTATAATGATGATATGAATTATTATTAAAGAAATTTGATATTATGTTCAGTTTTTTGCATAAATGTATCTTTTGGAAATGAGAAAAACGGAGATCTTAATTTCTGTTCAATTAGTTTGTCATCATCAGATTTATTAAATTTAATAAACGATTCTGAGCTGCTTTATTTTAATTTTAACTGCTTTAATTTAATTTAAGTTTTCTTGTTTATTAACATTTTGAAATTATGTAGCAGACATATAACTTACTTATTTATTCATATTTATTTATATTAGTAAATTATATTGTCACAGATTATTATTAATACTGCATAAATAATGTCAAAATAAGAAAAAGAAAGAAAAGGAATTTATTGAGCTTTTTATAACAGATTAAAAGTAAATAAATGAAAATGGAACTATATTATATAGTCAAAAGGCTGAACAACCAGTTTTAAGCAAAATATTTAACGAAAGTTTTTTTTAACTGTACATTCAGAGAAAAAAATTGGGGAATCTATAAAAAAATTTTCACCTACAAGTTATTTACGCTTTAAAATATGAGTCACAAATATAATTTACAAGCCTTCGAGTTTCTTCGTCATTACGAGATGACTTGAGAATGTATTATTAGTATTAAATTTAATTCAAGGAATCAACTTCTAAAGGCTTCTGTAATTTTTGATAAGTAAAGAGTGTTATTGCTTCTTTTCAAAGTTGCAAATAGAACTTAATGTAAGCGAACAGAGGCAAAACCTTTATTTTTCTATGGCATTAAAAAATTGCATATTAATTTAACAGCACTATGGTTAATAGAAAATATTTTTAATATTTACATGCATTTCATTTGAAAAAAAGAGAGTTATTTGTAAAATTTTAAATTCAATCGTTTCGTAAAGAATATTATAAACAAAAATAATTAAAATTGAAAATTTTTGTTTTGCATTCTCTTAGCATTGCATTTTTTTAAATTTAAATTTTACAAAAGATTTATTTGACTGTTATTACAATACAAATATTTGAGTAGACAATAATTAGTTTACAAATATAGGATAATAGGATAGATCGTGTCTTAGATTCCAAAAATTGAAATTGAACATTCTGAAATTTTAGCATTGCTCTGGTCTGCTTATTACTTACTTATTCAAAAAAAATAAGATATTGTTTAAATATGATTTTATTTGTAGATTCAAAGTATTAAAAAAAAAAACTTTTCTTCGCATTTTTGTTAAAATTTCGAACATTTCATGTTATATCTTTAGGCAAGTTTGCGATATTTTTATAGCTTAAATTACACATTTATAAAGAAAAGAAAGGTTACTAATTGTCAAATTTTTAATTTTAAACACTCAGATAAATTAACGTGTGACATAATTCACATTGCCTATAATTTCGCAGTCCAATTTAATTTTCCCTAAATATGCAGCTAACAATTTTCTTTCAGAATTTTGTTAAAGTTTTTTGTTAAAAAGATTTTTTTTTAAATTTAAGCACATTAGGTCTATTATTTCCCCATACATATTAGAAAGGAGAGAACCAAACCACTATGATACCAAAAAAAATCATATCCTATTATAAGAAAAACTTAAAATTTCAAAATTATCCAAAAAAAAGTATTAATATAACGTTAAAAACGATAGTTGCTAAAATAGAAATTAGAAATATTTTAAAACTTTTCTTTTAATAAATTCCAACAATTTCAAAGTTTCCAACTTAATTGACCTGAAAGTAAAAAAATATCATTAGCAAACAATTATTTGAATAGTTCGTATTATTACTTGTTCCTTTGGAAATAAATGCTCCTTGTCAATTTTTCCTGCTACAGGTCTTAATTGCTCATCCGAAAACTTTCTACATGTGTCTTGAAGAATTTTGTGTGTTTGTGGAAGACAATAATTATTTGAAATTTCTCTGACACTTGATACAATCTTAAATACATTTTGTCCTGAAAAATAATATCGAAAATATGAAACAAAAATTTAAAGGCTTAACAATGATAAACGTCATCAGCAATTGAAGATAAATCATAATTAATGTGAAAATTTTATACAGTTTGTGTGGTATGTATGCAAATTCATTTTTGTTTAAAGAGGCTGTATATTATAGTAAAACGACATTTTTTAAAGATTCTATATTATTGTCCTATATCAGATTTCACAGCTTATAGCTTGAATGACCAAGTGCACGCGAGCAAAAATTTGATTTCGGAGTTCACACACACAATTAAACTGAATTAGAATTTGAATATGTAATTAAATAAACTGCCCATCATATTTTTAAACATTGAGTTAAAACATTTTTAATTTTGGTAAGATTCATTCCTACAAATTTGCCCCTCCCAAAAAAAACCATCATAAATTTTGTCAGTGGTCTTCATATTTAACTCTAGCAAGTGTTTTTTTTTTTTTTTCAAATTGTATCCACCAAAATTATTTTCGAAGGGATTTAATTTAAAATATTATTAATACGTTCCTTAATTTGTTTCTTTTTAGACGAATTTCTTTTTAAAGGATAATTTTGAGTGTTTTAATTGACTAGATAGATCAAAAATGTTATAACTACGTGTAGTTATATTTTTTATTTTTATATTTTTCTAAGATTAAATGGTGGTAAAAAATAAAATCAGCTTCTGCTCTCCTTAGAAATAAATGAAAGAAAAAAAATTGTATAAATGTTTCATTTGTAAAATACTAACACGTAAATAAAAAAAATTACATAAAAACTATTTTTAGGTTTTAATTTTAATACCTGGAATGTGAGATTTTGATTTTTAGATTGATTAAGTTGTAATCTCTCAGACGATAAAAATAGATAAGTTAAAAAACAAGACTAGTAAGAATTTAAAAAAAAAAATAACTTACTGGCATCATGCAGCTTAACAAGAATATTTCTTACAATGTAGTGAAGTAATACTTCTTGGCAGAAAGCTTATCACTAAAAAGTTGGTAGAATTAAAGCAGATAAATTCGCTCTGTAGATAACAACTATCTTCTATTTTGAAAGAATCTCCAATTAATTTCTTTTATTTTTAGATTACATAAGCTCTGCTCACACATTTTCTTTTATCTTCCATTCAACACAATGTTAAAAAAATAAACTTTTAATCTATGTTAAACTTTTTCTATTTACATCTTTGAAACATTATTGTAGTTTTAATTTAATTAATTAAAGAAAATTTGTACCCTTTTTTTAAAAATCATTTTTAAAAATTCTATCCAAAAATAACTATTTTCAAATTAACTTAACGCTTTGTATGATTATTATTTTAAATAACTTAATCGAAAAATAATCGTTTTGAAAATATCAAATGCAAATAAATAAGAATCAATTTCATTAAAAATTAAAGGTAATTATACATAATACATTTAAACAATTACCTGATTTCCTGGGCAAAATTGAATAACCTAATTTTTTCAGTATGGGATTCATCGTTTTGCTAGTAAAGTTTCAACTTCTAATGTTATTCGTGCAGAAAGTGCATTACTACTCTGTACCCAGGCTGGACATCTAATGAGGCCAATGTATAGAAGGCATGCCAGATATTGGCTAGTGATAAGGCTTAAAGCAGATACTATAAGAATATTTCGAAATCAAAGAGTTGAAAAGTTTACTTGTTTCATATCTCACGATCTAATTCTATCAGTTCTTAAATCGGTTGCGTAACTTTCAAGTAATTTTTTTTTTCTTCTTTTCAATGAAAAAATATATAAATTCAACTAAAAAAAAATGTTTAGGAAGTTTTATGATGTAATAAAAAATGCAATTTTCTCAATTAAATGTAGTGTTTTATTTACTGCATATAATTTAAAATATTATTTTATAGTATAAACTTACCATTAAATCCGGCGTATAATACGCATCTATACTTTCGAGCAGCCATTTTTAGTTTTTAGGTATATTCGCGGTATAACGTTCACCCCCTTTTTTTTTACCAAGAAGCCTGAAAAGTACTTGCGCAATGCTCTTTTGTTTTGAAGTCATTTATTCCGGGCATTAACCAAGTTTTAGAAAAAAAAATAGTAAGCTCCTAGAACTACAACCTTTTAAGTTCATAAGGAATATCATTACTTCGATAAACATCATTTCGATATATATAGGTCTAATTTTTTACTACACTCTCCTCTCTTGCTTTCAATTCCTACTATATATATTAGTTCACTCTCTCTTCCTATATATATGTATTTTGTTCAAATTTAAATCATTAATAAAATACTTTCAGTTCATCTATTCAAGTTCAAATAATTTTTTTAAACTTGTAGTGGATGACACTTGATGTTAATACAGTTTTTCAAATATTAATTCATTATTATTTAATTTTAATTTTTTAGTTCTTATTTCTGTTGTAGTTACAACTAGCTGCAAAAGTTGGTGCCAGTACGTTTTTGTAACGAAGTAGGAATTGACGTTTAAAAATTTTTTTTATAATACTTGTGAAATTTGAAGCTCTTATTTTTATAGCCGGAGTATAACTCACACCCGTAAATTTCGATTTTTTTAAGGGGTTTAAAGTGAGCTTTAGACGCCGGTTTTCTCGGTATTTATTTCTAAAAGCATCAATTCACAGTACATTTTGTTATTAACGACCTCAAATGTACATAAATGAAATAATAATATTAATACGATGTAATACAGCAGATATGCTGCAGTGTAAAAGAAAAAACTGCATGCAATCTATTTGCATTCAATAATCTTTTTCAGATTTTGATATTTCATTGAAATTTATAAAAAAAATAAGAACTGCGTTCTCTATTAAAAACTGTTTATTTTATGTTTTATATAATTTACACAATTATGATTTTATATGACTTATATAAAATTAGTTACACCAGTTTTAATATTGTTGCATAAAATGCAGTTTATTAATAAAATTCAAAGAAACCCTCTGTTTTAGATCGCTTTCCACCCAAAATTTTTTTTAGATTAAAGAACAAGTAAATTATCTAAATTTGAATAGATCAGTTATCGAAAGAGAAATCATGAAAACACAATGGGTGCACGTGAAAATCCATGGCAGAAATTGATAAAGGGTGGTATCAATTTTTAAAGTGAAGCGATCTTGTAAATATCTCCTATAAGGGAAATCAATGGAATAAACATCTCCCCCCCCCTTAGAGAGGAGGAGGAGGAGAGTCCTCCCTTAATTTTAAAAAAATCAATGAAAAGGATAAATTTTAATGCCATTTTCCACAATTTTTTCACTTTCTCCTTTTCCATCTCCCCCTCCCCCTTTTCTTCACCGAAACATCCTAAATAATAAAAAATACATTGCAACAATTTTGGCTAAAATCGGGTGAGGTGGGGAAATCCCGAAGCCCTCGTAAGAAAGATTTGAAGATTCATTGAACAACGTAACCGCACTGATTCCTAAGCATCGTGATTCTATGTTCTCAAGTTGTTTAAATTTTGTTAAACAAACCAATTTTTTCACTGGCTTTTTGAAAATGAATTGCAGAACTCGTCTGTAAAAATCATCCCGCTGACTTCTCCTATGCTTAGAGTGAATTAACTTTAAAAACGCAACGAAAGCCCTTTTCTCCTTACGTTAAAACAATGACTTTTACTTTGAGTGTAAAGTTGACAATCAGGACAAGAGTTGGACTCCAAAATTTTGCTGCACTACTTGTTACAGTACCCTGACCAAATTGCTCAAAGGCATCCGTAAATCTACTTATTACCCATGGTTTGGTATGAACCTCGTTGTCATCTCAGAGATGGACTTCCACCGTCCGACTGATCTACCGTTGGTTTCTGTAGTAAAAACTGCACATTATTCGGTATCCTAATATCCCTTCAACAGTTCCTCGTAACGAATCTTTGCCGAACCCAGTGGCCATAAAAACCTCCAGTGAAGAGTCAAAACATTTTAAACACCTACTCAATAATGCGTTATGCGCCTTTTGGCTTGCAAAACAGCTGTAACTCTCTTGACATAGATGCCATTAAGTTCTTGGTAGAAGACAGAAGAAAAGTTGCTCTAAATATCTAAGCAGCGGTCAGGCAAAGTTGAGATAATCCGACTTGGAGGTGCTTGATCTCTGAACTTCCTTTCTATGAAAACACAAATATGATACCAGATTAAGATCCGGTGAGTTAGGTGGCTAGGACTTTAATTGGAATTTATCATTATACTTTCTCGACCACTTTAAAACAATTTGAACCTTGTGACATGGGACGTTTATCTGCTGGATCTATTTCCATTTGGAATCTATTTCCAATACAGACGCCATGTAAGGTTGTAACTGATACGTAATTACGCTCAGATAGTCTGCAGCTTTCCTGGTCTGTTCAACTACAAATAAGGGCTGCTGAGGCACACCCACGAGAAAGTTATCTAAGCCATAATACCGCTGCCACCAGCCTGTGTATGGCCTGCTGTACTCGGAAGCATCAACTGTTCTCTTGGAAGATGGGGCATCTTGACACGACCATCGATGTGATGAATGAGAAATCCGTATTCATTCAACCAGGCAATTCTCTTCCACTTATCCATGATCCAGTATCGATGTTCTCGGGCCCACTGTAGGAGTAGTTGGCAATGGCTCTTGATCACCAGAGGCACACGAGTGGGACGTCTTCTGTGCAGTCCCATATCCAACAATGTCAGAGACACTTATACTTGGACCTGGATTGTACTGGGCTGTCAGCTGAGCCACTGTCTGGCGCAGAATTTGCTTTACCAAGTGAGACTGTCTCTGGCGTCCTTTTATTTTGATGACGCGTAGACGTTCAACAACTTGGTGTTTACGGCTGGTTTTCCGCCATTTATCCCCTTTGCTTAAATACTAAGAAAATCAGCTCTCGAACAACCTACTAGTCATGCTGTTTCGGAGGTACTTGTTCCGAGTCTTCTGGCATTTACAATATGCTCACAAATTTACTTGGATCAGAAGCCTTTCACATAACTCGCAAAATTAAGTGCAAGAATGATTCCTTACTTTATCCAGCAGCAGTGAAAAATGATTACTCAAAAAAAAAAATTTTTAATTAAAGGGGGAAATCCCCCCCCCCGTAATTTGCTATAAATAATCCCGTTTTAGAACTTTTGAGCTCTGTAGCCCCTCAGTAGACATCTAATGGTTAAAATACCCCTCCCAAATAAAATTCAAGGCCCTAAATTACCGAACAGTGATAAAAAATAGGGGAGAAAGTGTCCCGAGGAAACGATGGGTGACGGGGCAAAATGGAATATTCGAATTTAGGAGGTCATTTTACATATAAATGAGCACGATTGGTATCAGGACCCAACTTTTATGCAAGTAATTGCCTAAATTACAATGTTAGAAACTCAATCAACAATCAGCATGTTGTCAATTGTTCTTCATTGGGTTGCAAATACATCATGATGTTGAAATGATGGCAACTCATTGGATGAATGATAATGAATATCGTTCATTGATAATCCTTATAAGCAACACGACCGTGCACGAGAGTAGAGGTTCCTATTAGAAGACTACTCCCTCAGTTATTGTCAAACTAGTCCCTCATTTGATAGCTGATCCAGTCAATGACAGAGAATATTATTCACCGATAAATTTCACTTCTTTCTATTATCAAGCGACACGAACAAGGGTGAATGCGGAGGCTTATTTTGAAAAATAGGGCTCTTTCAGTCATACTGGCCCTATAATTGATTCTATTTTTGAAATGGCACTATGTACAAGGGGTGATCAAATGAAAAGGTACGAAACGACACGGTGGGTACACAAATATAGACTTTATTCAAAATATACACCATAGGCCTGAGCACAACGATCCCACTGATGAACAAGCCGCAGGATTCCTTGTTCCCAGAATTCCTGTGGCTGTGACGAGACCCAGTCCTTCACAATGTCCTTGAGTACGTCGTCCGAGTTGAAGCGCTTTCCTTTCAGGTGTTTCTTCAGTGGACCAAACACATGGAAATCGTAGGGTGACATGTCCGGACTGTAGGATGGATGGTCCAACGTCTCCGATTGGAACTTGTCCAGTTCCATTTGTGTGACTCTGGAGACGTGTGGACGCGCGTTATCATGGAGCAGAACCACACCCTCCGTGAGCAGCCCCGGTCTTTTGTTCTTGATGGACCTGCGTAGGCGTCGGAGTGTCTCACAGTACACATCGGAGTTAATGCTTTTTCTGTGCTCGAGTAATTCTGTGCTCGCATCATTTGGACGCCGCTTTTTATAAGAGCCATTGCTCTCTCCTGCGCATGCTGGCACCCGCGCATGATCCGATCCCAGTCAGAGTCTCCAATGGCATCCCGAGATGTCTCGCTACATTCTCCCTTGGCGGAATATGCAAATATTTAACTGTTTCATTTTTATGTCGTTTCGTACCTTTTCATTTGATCACCCCTTGTATGATCACTGGACACATCTTGTTTAGATTTCTAGAAAATGTAAAAAGAGAAAGAAAGAAATATGGATTGTAGAATACTTGTAATTCCACGAGTGATGTAAAAGGCTTTTGCCACGTTGTCAATGTCGGTTTATCCATTGGGCGCTTGGGATGGGTACCTAGGGGCCCGGATTGGCCCAGAAGGTTCCAGATAAGCTGGACTTAACCAGATTTTCTGGTTATAAATTTCGATCCTCCAGTACCAAGGGGGCCTGTAGATCTTCTACGCCCAGGGCCCGAAATGAGCTTAAATTGGCATTGCACGTTGTTATAGCAAAATAACGTCCAAATATATATCATATGATAAATATTTGGACTATATTTTTTTTAAATCATTTATTTTTATAAGCACCTTATCCTTATTTTTAATATATATATAACAACCTTTTTTCTAAACATATACATTCGCGTGATGGGATAAGGTGTTAAAAATAGCAGGACATGAAAAAAGTGTGCGTTTGTATCCCTTAAAAACCTAACCCACACCTTCATGCTGGAACACTTAACGTTCTAGAAAGGGTAGCAAAATTTTTTTTACAATTTTTACCAGTATCATTGAGGTCAGTATAGTGTTAATAATCAGAAGAATGTAATATTTAAAGACAAAAATATTTCGGGTCTTAAAGGAATAAGAATGACTAACTCGCGCAAACTCACAAAATCGTGCGAGCCGGGTCTTTAAGAGGTATATATAATGGTATATGATCTAAATCATCATCTGAAACAATTTTGCAATAAATCTTAAGAGACAGCGAGTATTTGGTGACTAATTAAAAATTTTTATTTCGTTATTGTTGTCGCAGTAAGAATTTTTCGAAGCGTAATTCGAACTTTTAGAACGTTCTGATGCGTGAAACTATTAATATGCTATTGCAGCTCTGAATCAGTCACGCAAAAGGAAAAGGAATTACCTGTCAAAAAACAACTTTTACCTTATTTTATCCTCAGAGCTAAATGTTTAAATAGATACTTTTCCTAAAAATGAAACCAAAAAAATAGAACGATAAATATTTACAGTGGGTGTTGACAAGAATGCTGAATAAGATGAAGTTGAATCTGATAAGTTTAATCAGATGTATTAGAGTCGGAAGATTTGTAGTAAAATCTGTGTTAAGATCAGAGGCTTTTATGTCTAAGTGTGAAACGATGTGATAAGGTAAATTTTTAGGATGACAATAAGGTCAGGAGTCACATAAGTTGACCTGTTGCAACGGTTTTTCAGGTATGGACAGGTACCTGGAATTACTCTGTTCATATATATTACTGATTCTTCAACGGCTGAAGTTAAGATTTTCTAGATTCATTGTTTGATATTCCTATGGCAGTAGTTAGGGATGATAAATGAAGATTATATAGAAATGCATCATGATAATAAGTCTTCGAGCAAGGATTTCTGATTTGAACAATGGAAAAAATAACTTGAGAACATGTTCTTTATTAAGTAGGGATGAGGGACGTCCCTGAAAATGTTCTGTTCTATCAATTATTGATATTTGTTCAAATATAATGCTTATCAAAGATTTATTTTGCATCAAAAATCCTGAGTAAAATTTATTTGGCTTTGAAACCAAGTGTTTCCATTTTATTTATAAGTAGAGTAGTTAAACGTATTAAAATGCAACATCTGAATAACTTTCGCAATTCTCATCGAAGCTGGTCAAAATTGATACCGTTTGAAAAAATTTAAATTGTGTTGTGTTAATAAATAAAAGTAATGAATGTAATTAATTAATTTCTCTACAAAGTGATGACAAATGCAGGCATTTTTCTTTTAATCATAGAACTGTCTTCTCATCTTTAAATTATGTTTAAAAGATTCTAAATTATGATGGATTAAAATATATCCCTAATGTAGAACAAGTATGTTAAGCAATTTTCAGTACAAAAAAAGCAATACTATTACTAAAAAGGTGAATTACTAAATGCACAAATGAAAAAAAATTCAAGTTAGATGTGTTCAAATTTTTAAATGCTTGTATCCCTAGTATCATAAAATCCCTAAATTTAAAATTTCATATAATAAAGTCGAATCGCTTAGGAAATATTTGAAAAAGTAGCAATTGTTTCCAATTTTCTTACATTTAGAAACCTTACATCGGTCTACAATTTACTGATCGAGCGATATTAGAAAAATGAGGAGAATGTTATGAATCGTTTTTTTAATGTTATCTAATACGTAGTACGATCCAAAAATTTGGGGACTGGTGCCATTGCTGACGACGAAAGCAAGTAACTAAAAGTTAAACCACTTGAAATGGATTCTCCTAACTCTTCCCTATCTGGCCAGGTTGGTTTAGTGCATGTCATGTGACCGAACCGCACGCGCAGCTGTTATCTTCCGAAACTGCTTTGCTTGGTGATGCAAGAAAGATGGCTTCTCTTGAACAGCGTTGAACATCAAATTCGCTTAGCACTTCGCTCAGGTAAAACATCAATGGAGACTTTGGAAATGCTAAGTATGGTGTGTGGTGAAACTACCATGGCGAGATCTAAGGTTTACGAATGCATCGGCGTTTTAGAGATGTAAGAGAATCCATCGAAGACAATGAACACTTTGGACTACCTTCGACTTCACGGAACGCATAAAAAGTCGCGTTGGTGCCTTAATGTGTTTGAAAAAATCGTCGCCAAACACTAGCACAAATTGCTGAAGAAACACACTTCTCGAAGACGTCGTTTGATGGAATCCATTCGTCATAAACGGCCTCAGTTCTGGCAGAGTGACGACTGGTATCTTCTGCATGACAACGCACCAGCTCATCGATCCCAATTGGTAAAAGAGTTATTTACTAAAACTCGCACTAACTTGCTTTAACATCCCCTCTATTCACCAAACTTACCTCCGTGTGCCTTTTATCTGTTTCCATCATTGAAAAAACATTTACAGGAATGCTGTTTCGTGCCGATGAGGTGAAAGTAGTATCTCAGGAGGCCTTATGGGAGGTTGCGAAAAATGGCTTCCAGTTGTGCTTCCAGAAGTTATACGAACACTGGCAAAAGTGTATCGTCGACCAAGGGGACTACTTTGAAGGTGGATGTGCTTCGGTGCTGTGAACTATTCAGGGTAAAGTTTTCTACAGCTTTTCCCAGAACTTTTGGATCAAACTACGTTTCTAGTCCCTTAATGGTTTTTTTAAAATATTTTTTATATTCCGGTTTTCAAATGCAATTTGAGAAACATGAACTATTTATATTTATTCTATATCGAATTTTACGGGTGAAAAGCTGGAATTTATAATGGAAAAAATTTCACTTTAGGGCTAAATAATTATGTTAAGTAAATTAATTGATTGATTCATTAACACCATAATTTAGTTCTTTTTAAGCTATAAACAGTGATATCATTTGTATTGGAACTTTTTTTGATGACAATACATAAAAGGGAATCAACAATTCATAGTTTTCTAAGAAAGGTTAAATAAAACAATTAATGTTTTATCCAATAAAATAAAAAAAAAATTTAATTTAATCGGAAAATGGTTTTAATGAATGTTACTATGACACCATGTTTATTTTGAAAGAACTATTACCACATTTCGAAGCAAGTCAACATGTACCCTAAACACGATCTGCACATCGCCCTTTGTATTAATTCTTTCAAGTACAGTAGAGTCCCGAAAAATCAGCCTAAAGGGGACCGAAGGGTGGGCAAGTTTGTGAAAATGCTGGATTATCGATTTTTAAAAAGATTAAGTTAGCGTGTTTATCCTCAGAAAATTTGTATTGTATCTGAATGAATTGTTTTCTTGAGAATACTACAGAAAACAAACTGCCTAAACAACCTTAAGCAAAGGAAAAGTACGTACTTTATGAAGTGTGACGTTTGAAACAAATAAAGGTAGCGTAATTTGATAAATAAAAATTTAGTTTAATTAAGTCACAGCTATTATTTACATTAATTTACAACTTAGTACAGTTAGATTATTTTAGAGTCCCAATTTCTATTGCTTTGTGAGGGGGAGGGGGGAGTCTTGTGGTGACCGTTCACCACGAAGTTTTCGCTGGAACTCACCATTTTTCTCTCTCGGCCCCTCTCTAGGGTTTGGGGTGGTTGACCGCCGTCGGCGTCTTTTCTTCTCGTTACATCCGGTAGTGGGCAGAATGGGTTTCTTCCTGTGTCAAAGGTTGCCGGGTCTATCCAAGACGCGTTCGCGCAATATATTAACGACTACATGTGTTTTGCACAAGTGGTGATCAATTCTCCTACAAAAACTGATCCAGCCGTGTGATGGGAAGTCGCAGGTGTCCAAGAACTCAAAGTTGTTACGTTACAGAAGGCATAGAGCATTTACTACACGAAAATGAAAATCAATGAATACGGTTGCATACTGAAAGTTATTCAGGGACCGAGTTATCCGGACTGCAAGGTCATCAAATGCCCTATTATCGGACTCTACTGTATTATCATATTTCTATAACATCCTCAAACCTTATCATGAACTTTTTTGTGGGTTCTAAAATAAAAATAATAAGCATTTTTTTGCTGAGAGAACACGTTCATTCCTTCTCAGTTTAGACAGTTTTTGGACATCTTTGTATCAGGATGATGGCTAGATGCATAGCGAAGAATGTAGTTCCTCTGAGCTCATATGGCATTATATAGTTACTTTGACTAAAGATAAGCTATGCATTGCAATGTTAATGAAAAGAACACATCATAAAGTAGAGGAGATTTAGCTTTATTCTGGTAGCTTCTATCTTCTGTTTTTTTGTGGAAGTTAAGCAACAACTGTTTATTTGCATGTAACATATTTACTTATAGGCATTAGTTATTTATTCCGTTACCAGTTTCTACCTTTCACAAGTATCCAATACGAATAAAATACAAATCGGTTTCCTGATACAAATAAGTTTCCTTTTAAAAGGCCTGTGATGGTATCTAAATAAGCCAGTAACAGCCTCCGGACAGGAGTAACACGTTTTTTCAGGTATGTTACGTGCTTACGAATCCATAGGTCGTGGGTTCTAATCCAGCACATTGGTGACCTTGACTGAAAAGAAAAAACGCTAAATCTTCTGATCTGTCGTGGCGCCATCTGCCCGCAAGAAGAGCCAGCAAAGACGTCAGACCCACTTGATGCAGCAAGCAGAGTCGTCAGACTTCCTCGACGCAGCAAGCAGAGTCGTCAGACTCCCTCGACGCAGCAAGCAGAGTCGTCAGACTCACTTAACAAATAGCTAATTCGTTCACCAATCCACCGACTTACTGGTGGGGGAGTACTGTGGTGGTATCTAAATAAGCCAGTAACAGCCTCCGGGCAGGAGGGATCACTTTCATCTAGTGGTATGATACGTGCTTACGGATCAGAAGGTACAGAGTTCTAATCACTGACAGGCCTATTTAATTCTGTTTACTGTTCAGAGATTTTCATGTTTCTAACAAAAACTTACTTTCTAATGCAACATATATATTTCTTTTTGTATTTTTCTGAAAAAATGATATGCCAAGGAAGTGCGGTATTTTAATCACAGCGTTCATGACAGAAACGTTTGCATAATATCGTGTTAAAGAGTGCAGTTTCAAGGAGCAATTTTGAGCCGGGAAAGAATAACATTAATTTTACGGATAAGATGAGTGTATCCTGTACTACTCCAAACACAGTTTGACCCTTTTTTCCGCGAATATCTTTGTACAAGTTACTAAAAGATATTCTACCTTCAATATTTTAGTCCCTGACACATCTTATAGCAGTGCTGGTTTATCCATTTGGCGTTTGAGATGGTGCCCAGGTGCTTGGAAGAGCCCGAATAAGCGGCACTTAACCAGGTTTTCTGGTTATAGATTTGGATCCGTCAGTGCCAAGGGCCCGAAATGAGCTTAAATCGGCACTGTCTTACCGCACAAAATTCCCTGATATTCAGCCATCTAAAACCTCTGTAATCTCTCACTTTTCTGTAAATTCAAGCAACTTAAATTTCTAATTTAAGAAATAAAAACAAAAATTTACAAAATTAACTTACATTTGAAAATATTGATTTCAACTAGTGAAAGCTGTATGGATAATTAGCCGCAACAAGCTTAAATGATCTCATCTATTATAAATATCAGATGGAAACTGATTTCTTAATCATTAGACAATACTACGAGACATATTAAATGTCTAGCAAACTCAGCTTGAAATAATCTTATTTCTATTCATCCGATTACCCATTATTTATAGTAAATCCTCTAAACCACTGGTCTTCAAACTTTTGCAACTCACGGAATCCCTAGAACTTGAAGATTCTTTCGTGGAACCCCTAGAACTAGAAAGTGTTTTCGTAGAACCACATTCCATACACATAATTCGAAGAATATTTAGGAGGATGTGTGTTGGAGTGGTAAAGTAAAAATGGCAGGATTATAAAAAATAAACTTTATTTCCAACATAACAATCAAAATAAAATGTTCGGATATATATATTCCCTTCGTCAGAGGGAATTCTGGGAGGACAGAAGAAATGCCAGAAGACATTTCTTCCGACCAATGAGATGCAAGGGATCAAGAATCTACACCGTTAGTAAGAATCCGATATGATGATTAATGGTGATTTATGATGATCCGATATTATGAAAGTACACTACAGAGTATCCCCCCAGTGACGAAGGGAACGGCATGAAAATATATACAAAAATAAAGCACTGCAAAATACATAAATTGCGCACACAACACACACAAAATAATTATTTATACACAATACGATTAGAGATATAAATTATACTAAGAAAAAATTTGAATTAGTAAGTCAATCTTTTAGGAAAATGTACATGTCTACCAGAACGTGTGGTTCTAGTATTTTTATCAACAACAGTTTTATCTTCAATTTGTTGCTTAGTGAGAGGTGGTGCGAAATCTGAACATTCCTTTTGTGAATTAAAGTCTTCTGAAAATTCAAAAGCTGGCTTGCATCTGTCTATAGTGACAGTTACATTTTTATTATTTATATCAATGACAAAATTTTTATCGGATCTACTTTTAACCAAATGAGGTCCAGTATAAGGAGGGGTTAAAGGGGGTCGAATTTTGTCATTTCTAAGAAAAACGTGTGTGCATGAATTTAATGATTGATGTACATAACTTTTCGTACAACTGTGAGAAACAGGGGATATTGGGCTAAGTTTTCTCATCGTAGTTATTAATTTTGAAACATAAGTGGGGTTCACAGACGTCTGAAGAGGATTCTGTAGATATGAGATCAGATGGTAAACGTAAAGTAGTACCATAAACTAGTTGAGAGCTTGTTGCTTTTAAATCGTTTTTCATTGCTGAACGTAATCCTAACAATACGATAGGCAAAATATCGGACCAACCAGTGTCCTCATGGGCAATAATAGCACTTTTGAGATGCCTGTGGAATCGTTCTATCATTCCATTACTTTGGGGATGGTAAGAAGCTGAATGGATTCTATGGCTGCCCAACATGTTTGTAAGCTCTCTCATTAGAGAAGATTCAAAATTTGTTCCTTGATCAGTTGTAATTGTAACAGGTGTGCCGAAACGGGAAATCCAACCATTTAAAAGTGCACGAGCAGTGGTTTCTGCCAACATGTTTTCGGTAGGAATAACTTCAGGCCACCTGGTATACCTATCTATGATAGTAAGACAATATTTATATCCTTTGGATGGTGGATATGGTCCAATATAATCAATATGAATATGTGCAAATCGAGCATCGGGTAGAGCAAATGTGCTAAGTGGAGCTTTGGTATGTCTGAATACTTTCGCTCGCTGACATTTTTCACAAGCTCGAACTCTGTTTTTAATGTCTTTCCTCATTCCTGGCCAAAAGAAACGCTTAGAAATTAAATTAGTAGTAGCTGAAATTCCAGGATGAGATAGGAAATGCAAATTTTGAAATACCACTTGTCTGAGAATTTTAGGGACGAAAGGTCGAGGGGTTTCTAGTGATTTATCGCAATACAAAGAAACATCTTCAAGAGGAAAATATTGTTTTTCTAGTTTAATAGAAGAATCTGGTTGAAGGAAGGATTGAATTTCATTATCCTGAAGTTGGGTTTGAGCAAACTTTTTGTAATCTAAACTGGGTGGTTTTATAATTGCATCAATTTCTATTCTAGATAATGCATCTGCAACTTTGTTTTCTGTTCCGATTACATAGCGAATATCGGTAGAAAATTGTGAAATATAATCTAGATGTCTGAGTTGACGTGGGGTACATTTTTCTGGTTTCTGCTTGAAAGCATAAGTTAGAGGTTTTTGATCAGTATATATGCTAAATTCACGGCCTTCAAGCATGTGTCTAAACTTTTTAATTGAAGTATATATAGCTAAAAGTTCTCGATCATAAGTAGAACAATTTTGTTGAGTTTTAGAAAGTTTTAAAGATAAAAATGCTATTGGTTCCCAGTTACCGTTAGAGAGCTGCATCAAGGAACTGCCAATGGCGAAATTTGACGCATCGGTCCAAACACTTAAAGGAGCACTAGGAATCGGATGCTTAAGAAGAGTTGCATCAGCTAATGCTGTCTTAGCAGCGATAAATGAATTTTCCGCTTCTTCAGTCCATTCAAGAGGGGTTTGAGGATTTTTAGATGCACGAGAACGTTTCTTTTTGTTTGTGTGACCTTCTAAAAATTTTATTAGGGGTGCTAAAATGTGGGCTGCTTTAGGAATGAATCTACGATAAAAATTATACATTCCTAAAAATCTGCGCAATTGTGTTATAGTATTAGGTCTGGGAAACTTTTGAATAGCATCGACTCGATCAGGAAGGGGTGAAATACCTTCGCTGGAAACTTGAAATCCAAGAAATTTTAAACTATCCACTCCGAAATTACACTTTGAAGGTTTAATTGTTAAGCCATAATAATCAAGTCTTTCAAAAAGTGCACGAAGATGAGTAGTATGTTCTTGAATATTTTCAGATGCAATTAAAATATCATCAATAAATGCATAAACACCTTTTAAACCACGAGTAACTTCATCAATAAATCTTTGAAAAGTACTAGCCGCATTGCACAAACCAAACTGCATCCGAGTGCTTTCGAAGAGACCAAATGGAGTACAAATAGCAGTTTTATGTATATCCTCGGAAGCAATCGGTATTTGGTGAAAAGCTTTAACGAGATCAATGTGAGAAAATATTTTTGCCCCATGTAGTTCACTTGTGAAATCGAGAATGCTAGGAATCGGATATTTATCCTTTTTAGTTTGAGCATTTAGTGCTCTAAAATCGCCAACAGGGCGCCAATCATTGCTTTCCTTTTTAGGAACCATATGCAATGGGGAAGAATAATTACTGCTGGATGGGCGCATATGGCCTAAATCCAGCATGTGCTGAAATTCCATTTTCGCAATTTTTAACCTGTCTGGAGCCATGCGACGTGGTTTAGCGCAAACAGGTGGTCCAAAAGTATCAATATAGTGAACTACATTATGTTTAACTGTTTGGTCTGCACAAGGTGGTTTTACAATATTTGGAAAATCATTCAACAATTTAGAAAAATCATTATCAATAACATGAGTTTTAATAGAGAAAATATTAGAGTTTCTAACAATACAATTACAATTTAATTCTGTAGAAGTATCAAATAAACTACGATTTCTTAAGTCAGGTTTTATATTGAAATAATGTAAGAAATCTGCACCAATAATAGCATTAGACACATTACAAATAAAAAATGCAAAAACAAAATTTCTTCTTAATCCTAAATCTAATGACATTAATTTACGGCCATACACTTGAATGGGTGTACCGTTCGCAGCAATAAAAGTTTGCACTGGAGTAGATTGTTTTTGAGTTTTATTAGCGGGAAGGATTGAGCAATCGCTTCCGGTATCAACAAGAAAACAAATGTTAGATTTACGATCGCGAACGAAAAGGCGACAGGAAGTCGAAGGCAAGGCATAAGTCGCCGCTACTCCTGCCCGTTCAAGTTTCCCTGGAAAGAACAGGGCTGAATACATTTTCTTGCCTTTTCGGCAAATTTATAATGATACCAACATAAATTTGATGCTGTTGGCTTAGGGCTTTTCCCGCGATTGCGAGAATTGAAACGATTTCTAGAAAAACTTCTCGATCGTCGAAGTTCTTTCACTTCCTGCCGTAAAAATTTTAACTCTTTGAGGAGTTCCGATTCACTACAATTATCAGAATTGGCACTAGAATATTTTGATGCAGCACTTACCTGTGCAGGTGTTACCTCTAAAATGCGATCAGCTACTTCTGAAGCTTTTTGAGCTGTGAGAGGTTGAATACTTGCAAGGATAGATTGAACATTGGGCGGTAACTGCTGTAGAAATAATTCCAAGAGAAGTGAATCTTCCACATTGTGCGATTCTGAGCGTCGCTGCATCACACGAAATAATTCCGATGGCTTTCTGTCTCCTAGCTGTTCTCCGGCTAAAAGTCGGCGAATTTCCTGGCTTTTACTTTCACCGCATCGGGCAATGACTTCCTCTTTCAATTTAGAATATGGATTTGTGCTTCCAGGTGAAAGAATTACGTCTCGAACGGCCATTGCCGCATCGGGGAGAAATGCGCTACGCAATAATTATATTTAGTGCGTTCGTCGGTTATCGGCTTTGGAATTGCCAGTTCGAAGGTTGATTCGAGCATTCCGAACCATAATGCGGGGTCTGATGAAACAAAAGCTGGAATTTTAACAGCCGAAATATCCTCCATATTTATGGAAAGCACAGGCAGCGTTAAAAAAAATTATTTAAAGTTAATTTTTTTTTTGAAATTTTACATTCAAAGAACGCGGGTCACCATTTTAGGAGGATGTGTGTTGGAGTGGTAAAGTAAAAATGGCAGGATTATAAAAAATAAACTTTATTTCCAACATAACAATCAAAATAAAATGTTCGGATATATATATTCCCTTCGTCAGAGGGAATTCTGGGAGGACAGAAGAAATGCCAGAAGACATTTCTTCCGACCAATGAGATGCAAGGGATCAAGAATCTACACCGTTAGTAAGAATCCGATATGATGATTAATGGTGATTTATGATGATCCGATATTATGAAAGTACACTACAAATATATCTCAAAATAATATTTAAAGTAGATCAACATGTTATAGGCACTTTATGTAAAGGCAATTAAAAAAAAGTATTGCATTTATTATTAAAAAATTGTAATCGAATCTTTTTAATATAATTTACCAATAATAATATTAATTTGTGATCCATGTCACCTACCCAGGCATTATATTGAGTAATTGGGATACGTGCTAGCTTTTTTTCACACGAACTGGCGAAGTCTAGGTCTATTGAGATTAAATGCAATCGCATTACATTTTCTGAGTTTAATTTGTTTTTATACTTGGTTTTTGTAGCCACTAACGTTGAGAAATGTATTTAACATAAACACAATGTTCTGAATGGCATTGAAATGCTTTATAGCTGCGTGAGAAATCCCGTGTAATTTGCACGAATTTGCAACCTAAAATTTAGAAGCTGTTCTTGCTTTAAATTTAGAATTGAACATCAACTCTGTTGATATGTTGTTCTCTTTCCTTCATTATAGGTGTTGTTTTCCTCAAATGTAAAAAAGGTGCATTTTCCATTAGACAACTATTTAGTTTTGCAAGACATTGTGCTAACTAACGAATATGAAATTATCTCGTGCAACCCGAGATAGTAAACAATAGAATATTCACAATCTAATAGGAAGTATATACATAAAAAAAGATAAAGCATTTTAATATTCTTTTATTATATTATAATAAAAGTTTAAAAGGTGTTGCAAAGTAAAGTAAAAAAAAAAAATAAAGTTTTCAGTTTTAATTAATAAGAGGAGTTGTAGATATACTTGTAACTGTATAAACTTCATAGAGAACGTGAATCTATTTTGTTTACACATTTATTTCTTCCCGATTTTTTTATTGTGACTCGTGGAACCCCTGGGTATGCCTTGTGGAACCTCAGGGTTCCATGGAACACAGTTTGAAGACCACTGCTCTAAACAATGTCTCCCGTATATACATTAGTCGCTTTACTTTACAGATTATGCTGCAATTCCTAAAAAAACCAACTAGATGACATGCAATTCACACAAGAGACACAATATAGCATTTAAAGATTGATGAAAGCATAGTAGCCTAAAAATGAACTATACGCATGCATTATGAAACAAAGCAAAAAAAGGTTTTACTAATAATAAATTATAGTCCTAAAAAACTAAAAAAAAACACGCGCGCGCTTTTATGGTTAATCAAAATAAAAAGTAAAATAATAATTCTTAATATAATAAAAAAATGATTAACGAGAAAACTAATGTCATTGGGGAAAAAGCGAGAGGTGCTCTATATCAATTTCTTGTTCTGTTCCGAAATGCGAGTTGGAGTATAAATAAAGAACAAAGCACCCCCCCCCCCCATATGCTTTTTCCACAATGACATTATGTTCTGGTTTATCATTTTATTCTTATATTGAGAATTATTTTTTTGCTTTTTAGTTCGATTCAGCATAAAAGAGTGTTTTTTTAAACTATAATTTTTTCTTTTAATGGTCAACGTTTTTTTCTTTCAATGGTGAACTTATAATGCCTTGCATTTTTAAAACACAGTAGAAACAAAAATTATTCTTTCCTTTTTTGTTTTTTTTAAATCTTTTTTGGTTTCATGAAACAAAAGAATAATTCAAATTCAATTGGAGCTTGTTGAAATACATTAAATTATTATTGTTTATTACATCTCTTATCGTTATAGTTATATTAAGGTAAAAAGTGACAGAATAAATTTACTTCTTCGAATCTTTCATCATTCATGAGCTCATTATATAATCATCTGAAGGAGACTCCTGGAACATTTCTTATCTGCATTTGATGACAGCAATTTCAACCGACCACTGATAATTCAAGAGAGAGAGAGAGAACAGAGATTTTTATCCTGACCGATAGCTTAGGAACAGATGTTTGCATTCACATAACTGAAATATAAAAACAGAGGAGGAGAGGGGGAAAGTGATGATGGCTCAAGGAGGTCATATGTTAATCACATGCTCAGTTTAGTAATAAAAATTTTTATTTAAAAAAAAACTAAAGAACACCTTTTATACTGAATCGAACTAAAAAGTAAAGAAAATAATTCTTTAGAAAAGAATAAAATGATGAACGAGAAAATTGATGTCATTGGGGTAAAAGCGTGGGGTGTTTTATAAATATATCAATTGTTATAGTTTCTAACTTCTTTCAAATCCGAAATTGCACCCCACGCTTTTACCCCAATGACATTAATTTTCTCGTTCATCATTTTATTCTTAAATAAAGAATTATTTTTTTTTTACTTTTTAGTTCGATTCAGTATAAAAGCGTGTTCTTTAGTTTTTTTTAAATTATAATTTATTTTTCATTTTTTTAGTTCGATTTACAATAAAAACGTGTTTTTTAAACTGTCATTTATTCATTGTTGAATTTATCCTTGAGTTTGATATTTGGAGCCAGAATTACGTGGCTGCTGGAATAAGTCTTGCTTTTCAATGGATTTAAATAAAAGGGTCTGAAGTGTATTTATTCTCTCCGTTTACGGGGCCTCGGATGAGTCCCGTATCGTTATATTAGATTAAGTCTCAAAAGAACAGGTCAAACAAATAAAATGTGTGGTAAGAAGAAAAAAAGTTCGAATTAAAAAAAATTAATGTACCACATGTTTTTATAACGGAATAAAAAGTATAAAATTCCTCCTTTTCGTTTTTTTTCCCCCTTCTTTTTTCACATTTTCATGCATTGTCATCCACTTCTGAGATATGGTCCAAATTTCAAGTCTCTAGCTCATCGGAAAGTCACACAGTTTAAAATCAAATATTCTCACCTTTTAAACGTATTGCTATAATGTTAATTCGTATCATTACTTCTAAACGTATTGCTTAAAAAAAAATAAAAAATATTTAGCAGTTAAAACATAAATTATTTTTTTCACATCACGAGCCTTTTTTTTTTCTTTTTCATTTTCAGAAAAATGTTTATATTTTAGTAAGAAATTGATAACACACACCCACCCTCCACTTTCTCACATACAGAACACATTTTTTTTGTTTTATTTTTATAAACAGCAAGCGCGTATTAATTAAAAACACTCCCTGTAGGGTTACACCTTTTTCTTTTAGTCGCTTAATCTGGAATTAGTCGCCAAATCTCGAGATGGTACATATATCGAATTAGTCGCCAAATCTGAAAATTGTATGTGCAATAAGTTGCCAAATCTGGAAGTGGTATATGTAATTGTCGCCAAATCTGATTATCGTGAATCCTGACGATCCTGATGAGGACAATGGAACAAAATTATGAAATTATTGTATTGTCATCGGGCCTTGACAAGTGTGCAAAATTTCGAATTAATCTGACCTTTTTAAGTGGGTGAAAATAGAGTTCCAAGATTCCGTTACATGCAAGTGAAACTTATTAAAGCGTGTTAAAAATACGAACATTTCATTAAAAGTATTAAGTCATCAGTTTACTTACCACTCTTATCTTAGAGCTTGTTGTGAATATTTTTTTTGCTTTTCACTAAACTTTCATTCACTGAAATAGGATTTTAGTAAAACACTAACTTTTATATACATTGTTGATTAGTTATACTGAAATTAGTGCACCACAGTCGACTCTCGCTAATTCAAGCCTCTACAATAATTCGAAGTATATGCTCAGTTCCTCGAAAAACTCTTGATATTTCCAACTAAAACGATACGTTTTGGTATACTCCATATTTCGAAGTAAAATCTGTGGCAGGTCAGAATACAACACGCCATAATTTGAAGTAATCTAATAAAACTCTCGACAATTCAAACACTCACTACCATGTAGAGTCCTGAAGCAAACAGGTTGGAGCATGCGTGTTTTGTGTTGTATTGTCTCTGTCTCTCCTGTAACGTAGCCCCTTTGATGGCTAACGGAGTTGACTGATAAATCGGACAGAAAAGCAAAGTGTCACTTCGCAAATTTTTCCTTCAAAATCATGTTGATATGGGCGTTTTTAAAGTTTCATTTATTCTAGAAAAATCTGTTGACAAAGTTAGATTAAATGCAATAAAACAAAAACAAAAAAAGATAATAGATTTTTTGTCAAAAAAATTAATTATGCACAGTATGTATTCTTTTAATAGTTGTTTTTAATACAGTCGATTCTCGATAATTCGAAGTTGGAGGGACCAATGAAAAACTTCGAATGATCAAGAGGGTAGAAAAAAACTCCCAAAATAGTCGAAGAGAATATTTTTTCTAAGACATTTAAATTTGAAACTATGCAATAAAACAACAATTGCACAAATGTATAAAATTATTTTAAAGTAATTTTTAAATATTATACAGAAGTTAAAAGTCCTGTAAATTAAAACAATACATTCATACACAATCGTACGCATCTCTGTTGTTGTTGTTGCTAAAGCCACCTGTCTGACGTAGTCGGATCAAGGCCCACGAAATTCATCATGGCATCGGGCTAGATTGTACGCCTGTCGTTAGCCGTAGCTTTGAGCACCATGCAGGTGACAGTATGATTTGGCTCGGTTCCACCCCAATTTTAAGGGAGAACACCCTGGGAGTGGTCAGGGGTTTCCCACCTCTCTTCCCTTCCACCAACCACACGAGAGGACTTGCGGCTCGACGGCTATTTAGAGTACCCCCATGCCCCGAAGGCACTATACATTTTCAAACATCCATGTCTTCTTCGGAATTCGCACCCAGGCCCTACGGCACAGCAGTCAGCGTCGCACTTTTCCGGATGGGCGACTGTACGCATCTCTTCTTCATAATAGTGGACCATCCTTTCTAAACACATGTGTAGAAAGGCCACGTGTTAAACGAAAGATATGGAAAACTGGCAACAGGTGAGGTTGGTCTATTTTCCACTTTAAGGGGAGTAATAAAAGTGTATTTTCGCCTGATGAACCGAAAAACATTAAGAACGGGTAGAAGACAGATGGTCATTAAAGGAGCTACGTTACAGGGGAGACACGCAGACAATATAACACAAAACTTGTAAGCTCCAACCTGTTTGCTACAGGACTGTACATTACAGTGAGTGTTCGAATTGTCGAGAGTATTATGAGATAACTTCGAATTATTGTGTATTGTAGTCTGTAAAGTCACATATTTTACTTCGAATTATTGAGTGTACCCAAGCTCATTGTTTTAGTTCGAAATATCAAGAGTTTTTCTAGGGACTGAACTTATACTTCGAATTATCGAGAGGTTCGTATTATCGAGAGTCGACTGTATATAAATGTATTCTTTTAACACAGAATTTTAACTTTTGTTAAATATTTATACTGTATAATGCGTACTTTTTAAAAAATACTTCAAAATAATTTTATTCATATGTACAATTGTTGTTTTATTACATACTTTCAAATTTAAATGTGAAAGAAAAAAAATTCTCTTCGTGTATTTTGAGAGTTTTTTTCTACCCTCTTGATAATTCTTGAACTCTTGATAGAAGTTTTTTATTGATCCCTTCAATTTCGAATTATCGAGAGTCGAATATATATAAATTTTTAAACTTAACGAAAATGTAAAATTTCACGACGGAGAGATTCATGACTTTGTAATTAATTTTGAAGACTTAGATAGGGAAGAAATAAATATGTATGCAAAATGGATTCACGTTCTCTATGAAATTTGTACAGTTACAAGTTTTTTATGCCCTCATTCTATTAATTTAAACTGAAAATTTTATTTAAATATAATAACCTTGTTTTTTGAAACACGTTTTTAAAACGTTCATTATAATATAATAAAAGAATATCAAAACGTTATCTTTACATGTATACTTCCTGCTAGATTGTGAATAGTTTATTGGTTACTGTTTCGGGTTCCACAAAATAATTTTATACTCTTTGGTTAGCACAATGTCTTGCAAAACTAAATATTTTTCTAATGGATAATTAACCGTTTTACATTTGTGGAAAACAACACATATAATGAAGGAAAGGGAACAACATATCAGCATAGTTGATATTAAAATCTAAATTTAAGCAAGAACAGCATCTAAGTTTTAGGTTGCAAATTTTTTATCTAATGCAAAATACGTGGGATTTCTCACACAGCTATAAACATTTTAATGCCATTCAGAATATTGTGTTTAAGTTAAATACATTTCTCAACGTAAGTGGCTACAAAACAAAGTATAAAAACAAATTAAACTCAGAAAATCTGATGCGATTGCATTTAATCTCAATAAACCTAGATTTTGACAGTTCACATGAAAAAGAGCAAGCACATACCTCAGTTACTAAACGTAATGCATGGGTAGGTGACACTTGAATCACAAATTAATATTATTGATGAGTAAATTATACTAGAAATATATTTAAGAATTTTTTATTAAGAAATGCAATATTATTTAATTGCCTTTCACATAAAGTGCCTATAACATTCTGATCTACTTTAAATATTATTTTGAGATACATTCTTTTAAGTAGTGTATGGAATGGGGTTCCACACAAAAGCACCTTTAAGTTCTAGGGGTTCGGTGAAATGTGAAAAAGTTTGAAGACTACTGCATTAAAGAAAAGTACTTTTTCGTCATATTAAATTTTTTAAGTATCATTAGAAGTAGGGATTGTAATACCAGTATACCGGTATTCACAAGTTTATAAATACCAGTTTTTCGGAATTTACTAGAATTTTTTTGAATTGCTTCTTTTGTGTTCAGAGATCTCCAACATAGATAAATATTTTCCGCCTTTGTGTTTATGTGATAGTGTTAATTATTGCACCACAATTAAAATATATTATAAATGAAATAATTTTACGTCCATTTCAGAAGGTGAAGATATTAAACGTCTTTATTCCGCTCTTTCCGTTGTTCTTATTTTTGTTTTTCCTATTTCGTTCTACAGTTATAAGGCAACTCATTAAATCCATCATCTGATTCATTCATTGCCAGGCACAACAGGATAAAAGACTATTAATCTGAACTTAAAAATATAGACAAAAATAATTTCTCTGACAAAAAGATCTTAATATACTACTCTTAACTAAGCTCTCGTTGAAAGAGGAAGAACATATCCAAGCTCATCTGCCTTCCTTCATCCATCAACACCAGTTACTTAAAATGTTTCCCTGATGGGCGAAATTCATTAGATCGTGAATACAAAGTTGGCATTGTACAATCAAAAGAAGTTATAAAATATTTGAATCATCCAAGGCCAAAACTGTCCTATTACAGCTCAGAATGATATTGCAATTGCACAGGATTAATTGTCTGATATTCGTATCTGAGAAGTCAAGGTAGTACTTGTGAAGAAAATGCGTAATGTTTGGAAATTTTCTAAACTGGTGAGTTGATTATTCAAATTGTTTCATACTTGTAGGGTACAAAATGTTTTTCAGATTCATTATATATAAATACACTCACTTCCAAAAGTTAAACACGATGATGTAAAATGCACAAAAATCAACAAATACTGCTTTGATTGACACAAAATTTGGCAGTAAAGTAGCATATACACTTGCCTCCGAAAGTCTGCGTACAGGTGATCATCTTTCATATTCACATGCAAAAATGTCTAATTTAATGAAGTCTTTCAGAATCAATACTATTTATTATTGATACATCTAACGTCGTTAATTCAAATATTATAAGCAACAATCACCTGAATATCATACAAAATAATACAAATATTTATAATTTCAGAACGACACAAATCGTGTGCGTCAAAAGTCTGCGTACACTGGAAAAAAACCTTTACAATAATGGATTGTAGCTAAAAGTTAATACTTTTTAAGCTATTCCGTTCTTTCTATAACTCTCTCATCATATTTTGGCAGGGATTTAGCTAACATAATTGCCTCATCTGTGGGTATTTTGTTCCATTCTTCTACTATGACAGATTTGAGCATTTCCATGGATGTTATTACGTTTTCCATGATTATTCACTGGAGTAAGTCCCATAAATGCTGTATTGGGTTTAGGTTTGGGGACTAGGATGGCCTGCGGGATTGGTTTGGGACATATCAGAACAGCCATGGCTTCACAATGGGAGCCATTTGCTCGGTACCTTTATGCCCCCGAAATTAAAAATCATCACTCACCGCAAGTTTCTCAGCACTTTCCTTGATATTTTACTTCAACAAGTTAAAATAATCAATTTTGTACAGTGTTGATTCAATAAATACCGGATTACTAGCCGAAAGACTTATAATGCACCCCCAAACATTATGCCTCCTTCTCCATGTTTGATAGTAGAAAAAGGATTCTCTTTCTTAAGATCTGTCCAGGAATTTTTGCAGGCATATTTTTGTTCTTTTTGATGCCAAATTACAAAAAAATACTTTCAATTGAATATATTACATTTTTCGAATAATTATGTGTCCTATTTAGATATTTTTTTGGCAAAGCTCTTTTTACTCAAGAGATGAATGATTTCTTGAGTGCAACTCAACCATGATAGTCATCCTTTTTCAGTTCCCTTCGAATTGTGGTTAAAGTCACATATTTTTATATTTAATGCTACACTTTTAGCTATTTGTGAAGCTTATAATCTTGTATTTATTTTTATAGAGCGTATTACAAAGCAAGATTTTCGAGGTGACATTGTAGACAGGTGGCCGGATCTTGAGGTGGAGGTTAAAATTTTAATTGATTTGTAGTTTATGAGTACTTTTTGAATCAATGAATGCCTCCTATTTATAGTTTCAGCAATTTGTTTAAAAATTTCCCCCTTTTCTGAAGATTTTTGATTATTTTTCTTTCAATAATATATAGGTTTCTATTCTGTCGCCTGCCATGGAACCACAAAAGTTTTCTAATCTCAAATCCTAAATAAATCGTAAAATAAGCTTATAATTACTTAAAAACATGATTTAGCACAATTATTTTACAATGAAAGGTCTTTAAAAGCTCTATTTTGTAAGTGTACGCAGACTTTTGGCGCGGAAGGTTGGTGATTATTTGGTGGTCATCCTTATTTTTTTTGTTAAGGTGAAATTTGTTACTGCTGTTTGAATAAGGAAATTTTGAAGAATCCCTGACAGCAATGTTGATTTTCAAAAGCGAGATTTTAATAATAATTATAGCATAAACACGTATAATCATTGGCTGTACGCAGACTTTCGGAGGCAAGTGTATATTTATACATAACACAAAATAAATAATTATATACAGAAATGGAAACAATATTAAATTTTTGTAAGTTATCAGATAATGTCATACTGGAGACTTGAACAGAATTATGTATAAAGTGAAAATAAGCAGTATAAAATGAAAAAAAAAAGAATATTAATAGGGTATGTGATCACCCCTCATCTGTATGCAAAGTTTACACCTTCTGGCCATGCTTTCAATTAGGTGGTCAACCACCACAAAATTAAGCAATCGCCATTCTTCTTGTAGAGCAGTTTCCAGCTCAATAAGAGTGGCTGGAGGTGGGAACGTGAAGATACAGCACGGCCGAGAGCATCTCAAAGATTTTCAATGAGATTAAGGTCGGGCGAATATGCTGGACACGCCATACGCGCAATCCCTTCACTCTCCATCTAGTCATCGACGATGTCAGCTCTATGGGGACGTGCATTATCGTTCATTAAAACAAAAGTAGGGCCAACTGCTGCAGCGTACAATCTCACAATGGGTTCTAGGACTTCATCTCGATACCGGACAGTAATGCATTCAGTGGCGTAACGTACACCCACGCAATTCCCACACTGCGGGGTGGCCCAAGGCTTCTAGGGGGCCCAAAGCCTGACTGACACCATTAACGTAGGTTTTCTCAAAATTCGCTTTACATTTTAAAAAATCGAATTTGTAAGTGATTTTCCAATTTGCGATCTAACGTCATTCATAATCAAAACTTAAAACGCTCATTAGTTATCTTTAATCCTACAGCTAAATCAAAAAACATTTTTTTTTATTTGCTGTAATCCAGGAGATGAGAGATACTTTGATACTTTTCTTTAGGGGGTTTTCTTTTTAAGCCTAGATTACTAACAAATAAAACAAAAGTTAGACGGAAAATCGGATAAAATGCTAGGGAGATATAAAAATTCATCACTACTATTACAGTATACATTACATTAGCTGCAGGCAGAAGGGGGAAAAAAGATATAATTTACTTTTTAAGAAGCAGCAGAGTAAGTTATTGGCGTCTTTAGTCTCCCCCCCCCCTCTGTGTTTCAATTTCATTTAGCGAAGTCGTAAATAACGTACATCTGTTATGCTTTTTTCAACTAAAACAGCATTACGATACTTGGAAAAGCATAGAGAGGATTTTAAATGCTTATTTGATGATAGATTCATGAGTATTCAATCAAAGGAAGCATAATGAAAATAAAGCATAATGGAATGTATCAGTTTTTTATTTCTTTTTTCATAGATCATTTTTGCTTCATACAAAGAACTCTCCTTATTAAAAGTTGCAGTATATAATCGAACTTTAGATGAAGCTTATCCCGGGATTTAGAAATGAAAAATGAGTAAGTGATAGCTTTTTTCTTTCATAAGAATTTTAAATTGAAAATTATTTTGCAGTGTTCGTTTTTATTTAAGGTACCTGGTCATCTATCCTTAGATTTACCGTTTGAATAAAACCCTCTAATGTTATATACCTTAAATCTATTCCAGTTGTTGATAATAAATGAACACCCCGTCAAACAATAATACTGGATTGCACACAACAAATAAGAAATTGAACTGAAGAGACAGAAGCCATCACCATCATTTGGGACAACTTGGCAAGGGGATGTATCATACCTAAAATTCAACAGCTTGTATACTTGGGTCATTGTTTAGAACAACATATTAATCAACATTAACAATTGAAAATAATTACCTCTAATGGTAGTTCATAAAATAAACGTGGCACTTAACCTAAAATAGTAAACACAACATTTAAACAAACATCTAAACAATCAACATTAACAACTGAAAACCATAAAAATGCATATTAAACCAATTCAATTTAGAATTACTGTAAAAAAAAAATTATAACATGAAACCTCTGACCACAAAAAAAAATCAGAAATTCTGGAAGATAAATGACACAGTTTAATCTAAAACCAGAAACAATACAGAAGAATCAAATGAATACATGTAAAGGTCAAAATGAAAAAAGAATAATAAATGTGACGCTGCCTTAAACCAAAACAGAAATTACAATTGACTATACACAAATCAAAAATTTTTAAGCTGAAAAAAAACAACAAAATTAAATCAAAACCCATAAATGGTTCGGAATAGTCATTCAAAATATAAGCAAAACAAAAGTGTATATTAAACGAATTTAATTTAGTTATTGAAAAAATACATAATAGGCTTAACTGGAAAACCAATGCATTTTCCAACTGTTATCTACTGTTGTCAAATTAGTGTTGCCAATCGGAAAAATAAAATTTAAAAAAAAACATTTTCTTAGGATGATTTTTTTTCGAAAAACAACTGTTATTCCTCCACTAAGAGTTAAAAAAACGAATAAATACAACCATAAATAAGTATATTTACTATAAAATGTGTTGAAATTTCCCCCAAAACAGCTCGAAACATTAATTTTCGCAAAGTTATAACTTGGCATGGCTGATGACGTCATATCTCCATTTAACTGAAAAATCACATAAAAATTGAATTTTTAAAAAATCTAAAGTGAATTTCGAAAAAAAAACTCTTCGAGGTAAATAGCATAACGACCTATAGCTTCTACATGCCAAGTTTCATACATCTGGGTTGCTTAATTTCGCCGGAACAGCTGAAACACACAAACTCTTTCTTTTATTAGTATAGATTAATGGTTTCCAGGTAAAATGCAAACTTTTCGCTTGCAAATGTATTGCATATATACATACTCATAAATAATAACCCATAATAATGAATAAACATAAAAAAATCAGTTGATAATATTTCGGTTTGATTTCATTATTTATATGATGAAAAGAATTTAATGGGACAATGTAAAAAATGTTCTAGAGTTCAGAAGAAAAGAGAAACCAAATTAATGTGATCAAGTTAAAAGTAAATTTCCTTAAAATTTTTTGCCCACAAACCAATCCACATTCAGAAGAATTCGGTACATTTATCGAAGATGATGATGATGACACTAATGTCAAAAGTGAAAAGGAACTGTCTCTTGAACAAAAATTAGAATTAGCGATAACTAAAAAAATTTCAACAAATCAAAATACAGTACAGAAATCAGCTATATCCAAAATCATTCGACGAGAAATCGATTTATTTGAAGATGAGGGATGTAGAGGTAAATACTTGGAAAAAGTACATTGCGCATTGCAAACAGTATTACCAACTAACGTAGATGCCGAAAGAGCATTTTCGACAGCTGGTAATGTTTGCACAAAATTATATTCCAGGCTTAATGGCAGTACAATTAAAGCATTATGTTTTTTTAAGAACACTTTTCAAACATTTTATTTTTAAAACTTTAAGAAAATTTTAAAAATTTGTAAAAGTACCACAGACTGAATAAGTGATATTAGCACTTTTTTGTGATTTAAATAAATAAGATGTTCCTTTATTTATTATTTTTTGTATGATTATACTGTTATAATTTATAAGTTACGAATTATTTCTTGTGATATTTACACTCTCTAATAAAACTGGCAAGTAAAACAAACACCTGTGCTTTCTTTCTTTTTCTAAAATTTCTAATGCCGGAATTAAAACCGGTATCCCGGTATTAAGTTCTAAGAAGTACCGAATACCGGTATTGAACTTTTGTCCGATAATGCAATCCCTAATTAGAAGACATTGTTTTTATGAATCCATTTAGGGAATCATTTTAGTATGTTTTTGAAACTGTATACATTTGAAGTGTTTTATATTTTAACGTATCTTGACACATGTTTTTGATTTCACAACTTTGATGTGATTTAAACTGTACACAATATATATATAGTTTTAAAAGTACACAATTACTCTTCTATAAACTAGCAAAGTTTGGGCCTTTGAGTTTGTGTTTACATAAAAAAATTTTATAGTAGCAAAAAAAAAATCAGCTTGATGTAATTGGGAATTTTTAAAACACTTTCCTCTTATTGCAGCGCATTAAAATTTCAGTATACTACAATTTCTTTATCGTTTGATTATATTGTCTGGCAAAGTTTGTAGGCGGCTAATGTATAACATATTTTCAAATTTAAATGAAAATTTAGGCAATAATACTTGTGTAGAATTATTTTTAATATCTTTGCATATTTGAAAAGTTACATAGTAATTGTACCTTACAAAAGATTCTATTACGTTTGAAGAATTTTGTTCAGCTCTGTATTTTTTAACAGTTATTATACTTGACATGAATTCTGTCCCCCCCCCCTTTAGTTCAACGCGCATTATATACTGTTCCATAACGTCAGAGGTGGATTAAGCGGGTGGCGGACGTAGTGGCCGCCAGGGTCCCCCAGCACCAGAAGGGGCCCCAAGCTTGATGGATTCCTGCAGAGCCGGCTCTAGCAATTTTGCCGCCCCGGACAGAAATGAAAAATGCCGCCTCTCTCCCCAAAGTAAAAAAAAAACTATTATTAAAGATAAAAGTTGTGTGTTCTTAAATGCACTCCTATAAAAATAGAATATTCCTTGGGAAGAAAAAGGGAGCTAACAGAACACATATACAGGGTGTCCAGCCTTAATGTGACCCAATAATAAATTCCCGAACCGTTCGGTTTATATGCACTTCCAATTTGAAAAATGTTTTAAAAAAAGGTAAAAAATGTTTCTACTTGCTTTTCAAACCAAAAAACCCATTTACAAAAAAATTACAAAAATTAAATTTTTATACGGTCTCCAGGTCCTATCACTTATATTTAGGAAAAGATGCAGTACACACAAACAAAGTAAACACAAAAAGTTTCATTTTATTACGATAAAAACTGGCCGAGTTATGCCTACATAAATTTGAAGCATCCGAGTTGCTCAGAAAAGGGGGTCGTATATAAATTTAGTTAAAAGAACAGTAATTCACTATTTACTCAAAGAACAAGAGAAAAACATCATAGTAATATTAAAACATCGTAGTAAACATCATAGATTGACAATTTGTATTGCTGTGTAGCAAACAATAAAAATTCTGTTAAAGAAATACAACTTGTACCGAAAAGATTAAAGCAGCTTGTTTTAACAAATAGCAACAAAATAATACAGGATTTGCCGTTCAAATTATAGCATAATGTAGAATGATGTGCCAGTCATGAATCAGGGGCTTTATTATATCAGAATGACCAAATTAACTTAAATAATGGTGAAGGCACGAGGTGTGGCACGAGACAAGGGAATACGTCTATGGCAACTCCTAGTTTTATACAAGCGTTGAACAGCAAGGGCAATTGTACAGTAAGATGGATGTCTTCGAGTGGGAAATTTAATGGCATAAAGTCTTGCTGCCTCTCTCTTATTTCAATTACACTGTCCATAAAACAGTACCATTTGGCAGTATCTTCATTTGTATACATCTCGTCCTCCCGTACTAGAATTCGTAATATTAGAATACGACTGTATGCAATTGCAAGGGACTGCACAATAGATTTTCAACGTTCGTAATGATCAGCAAAAACGCAGAATCAGACTGAAACCGCAGCATATAAGTCTATTTTTTTGGAACTGCTTTTAAAATATTTTCTTCGTCCAAAATATTTTTTTTTTTTCTATTTTTTTTTTCACTTACATATAATAAATTGTATTTAACTATTGTATTATTAACGTATGCTTTTAAATTTAAAAACGATTTACATAAGAGTGACGTTCAAGAGCAAAAGTTTTCTGGCAGAGTTCCAACTAATTTCACTTTGGAGACGGCCTCTAAAAGCTTCTTAAAAATTCCAGAGAAAATGGTTAAAATTTATGATTTTCAAAGTTCCATAACTCAGTCAGTTTTTATCGTAATAAAATAAAACTTTTTGTGTTTACTTCGTTTTTGTGTACCGTATCTTTCCCTAAATATAAGTGATAGGACCTGGGGACCGTATAAAATATTAAATTTTGTAATTTTTATGTAAATGTGTTTTTTGGTTCGAAAGGTATAAACATTCCATACCTGTTTTAAAACATTTTTCAAGTTGGAAGTGCATATCTAAACCGAACGGTTAGGGAATTAGCTATTGGGTCACATTGAGGCTAGACACCCTGTATATTAAAAACTAAAACATAAAAAATTACCACTGGTTTTTTTTCTGACTTTTAATTCTGAAAACTTTCTGATCAATTTGTTCAGCTATTTCATGTTTGATAGCCAATGTAGCTAAGCCATTTAATCTATCTTTAGAATTTGCGAACTGTAAGAAATTTGTAATTAATTTTAATTTTGAGAAACTAATATCTACACTTGCCAAACTTATTAGCAAAGAAAGTAAAAATAAATGCAATAGCAAGATTTGGAGCAAATTCTAAAACAGAAATAAATTTTAAAACTTAAACTGGACTTTTTTTTTTGCCTGCTAAAGCTGAAACTGACATCTCATCTGATCAATCAAGCGCGTTTACATCAAATGATTTTCCGTCGGTCAACATCATTTCTAAATTTTTACAGTTTTTAATTAATTTAAGTTTTATATCTCTTAAATCATATATATTGTACAAAAATGAAAACAATTACTGTCAGTACTCATTAAATTAAATCTGCATTCCAAGGCATTAACTGCTTCTTCCAATGTAAAAAAATAAAACTATATCTTGAATTTTAATTTAGGATATTCCATCGGATCATCTTGTGCTTCATAATTAAAATTTACATTTTGCCGTCGAACTCTATGACGTGGCTGAGTCACCTCAAAGTTAGCAGAGATATCAGTCTCGACGGCTAGTTCTTTTGCATCACAGTACATTTTATCAAAAGTCACATCCTTAAAAAAATCGTAACAATTTCTTGAGAGTTCCATAGTAGATGGTAGATCGTGATATTTTGTTTACAATAGCTTACTTATTGAATTTTAATGCAATTAAAGATTTTATACCAAATAATGATGGCCATAGGAACTTGAATTGTTAAGTAGAATTTAATAATCCAGAGACCTCATCTCTTACAGAGTTGTCAATTTCAGCATTATTATAAAAACTAAACATCATAAAAACCTCCCAATAGATAAGGGTTTAATAGCCTCTATTCGGCTTTCCCAGCTATTTACACTAAGTGGCTTTAAAGTTTTATGCGCTTTATACATTTTAATAATATAACCCAACGAAAAGTTGATGAAAAAAAATAAATTCTTTGAACTATAATAAAAAAAAAAATACAGGCTTCTAAGGATGCTTTTGCCATGTTATTAACGACCAAACTTAAAGAGTGGCTACTACATGGCACATAGATTGTTCGCGGATTTAATGTTTTTATTTTAAATTGAGCCCCTGATTTCTCGCCTTTCATATTCTCTCCGTTATTGCGGGCCCTATCCCCGCATATCTAGCCTTAATTTTTTTTTAAGTTTCTCGACTATAAATTTGTAAGTTCTCTTCCAGTTAATCTTTCAACTGGAAGCAGGGCCGGCTCTAGCAGTTTTGCCGCCCCGGACAAAAATGAAAAATGCCGCCCTCTCCAAAACGAAAAATTTTAATTAAAAGAGGATAAATTGCTCACATAAATACGCACTTATAAAACTAGTATAATTCGAGTAAACAAAAAGCAGCGTAGCAATATATATATGTTATTTCATGTCTTACAAAATTCGAAATTAAGGTCATAATTACTTATTATTTGAAACGAATAAAATGTAAGAGAAGGAATCGTCCATTTCAGCAGGCTAATTTCTTCGAAAAAGAGTCTACTGATGGATCACAAGTGTTCGTTTTAACTTTTAGTAACTACACTCAAGACTAAAATAAAACAGCTCCTGTGGCTCTCTATTTACTAAAACCTCTTAGTACCCCTCTGTCCCCTTTGAATAGGTGATGCCGGACATCGTAAGATTTGAATAGAATGTCCGTTGTAACCTCACTCCGGAATAGGGAAAAGGTTACTAGTGAAAGATGTGTAAACGTATTGAATTTCATGATTTAACATATACTCCCACCTCGCTAAAACATAAAAGTTTCAACATAAAAGAAAACTGTCATTAATCATACAGAGTACAAAATAAGGAAAAAGATACGTTAAATGAAAAACCAAATTCACACCCAATAATATTTCAGAATATATATCAAATTTTTGTACCAAAAAAAAAAATATTTTATTTTCAAAATTCATCCAAATGCCGCCCTTAAAATTTGCCGCCCCGGACAGAGGTCCGGTTTGTCGGGCCCTAGAGCCGCCCCTGCTGGAAGGAAACCAAAAAAACTCGCATTAGTTTTAACGTTAACTTCGTTAGAATTAGATTTCTCAATACGTATACCTTACCATAAATGGCATTTGTTCGATCTTGCTGGCATCAGGGCGCAATCTAAAATTATTGAATAATATTTAGCTTGTTTAATTTTATGAACAATGTATAATTTAATATTCTCATATAAAAGAGAAATTACCTCGTTCTGAATACTTTCCCCTGGATAGTGCACTTTAACTTCCTTTCCAAATTTTCCATAACAAAAACAAAGTATTCTTAAAATTTGGTCCAAATGCCGCCCCGGAAATGGGTCCGGTTTGTCCGGCCCTAGAGCCTCCCCTGATTCCAGTTATAAATTCAACGTTCAACAAAAATATCTTGAATCGATTTTGCAACCCCGACGATTTCCCCGGATTTGAGTCGTGTAGCAGCGCTAGCAATCTTTCTTCGGTACATCTGTATTGCTGCAATCTATAAAATTTTCGCATGCGCTTTTTTTCCCCTTTCTTTTTTGCACAAATTTTATTTCGAACAAACGACTATTATTCAAGTCAAACAAGTTCGTTTTTAGTTCACAGTGTGACGTTTGATTGAATAATGGTAGCGTGTTTGAAGTACAATAATTTAGTTTAATTAAGTCACAGCTATTATTTGCATTAATATACAATTTTGCACTATGAGATGATTTTAGGGTCCAAAATAATTTTGTGAGGGAGGGATTTTGTTGGTGTCCGTTCACTGCCAGTTTCCGCTGTCCATCCTTTTCTCTCACGGCCCTCTGCGATCTCCGCGGTTCCGTCCTTGGCGCTTCCCCTTTCACACCCCACATCCGGTGGTGGCGAAATGCTTCCCCTCGGGTCAAAGGTTGCAGGGGCTAATTAAGACACGTCCGTCGCAGTATATTAGCGACTGCAGGTGTTTTTGCACGTGTGGTCATCATTCTTCTAAAACTGACCCGGCCGTGGGAAGCAAGTCCCAGATGTCTCAAAGGGGGACGCACATACGTCACAACAGCCGTGCTTAGTTGATCTCAGATACATTTTACACTGATGGAAAAAACATCCCAACACCAAGAAATGAAACTTCGGAAATGCATTTGCTCTAGAAAAGGAATTTCAAATGTGATATGAGGGTACATTAAAAACAGGTGTAACCACCACAATTTTAAATGCAAGCATGCAAACGCACATGCAAGTGTGCAATGTGTTACACAAGTACCGGGTGCGTGTGGGATAGAATTGAATGTCTGTTGCTCTTGTGTGGTCGGTCAATATAAGGTTGTTTATTTCTCCTTGTGATTGGGAAGCAAAATTACGTTGAAGCTTTATAGTCCACTTTGTAAAAAAAAAAAAGCAAATTCACAATAAGGTATGTTTATTTGTATATTGTTATAAGTTTCAAGAAAATACAAATAAATCAAAAATAAAACCATAATTACTTTTTGTTGTTTCAAAGGAATGAAATGTAAAGGAAGGAAGGTATATATTAGATCCTTACACGTCGACGGTCGAACAACACCCCATAATAGTTTCTGAGTACCAATTTATTTACATAGACATCCCAAGACTTCAGATACATGTCTGCTGTTTTGCTTGAACACTGAGACCAGGGACGTCTTAAGGCATGGGCCAACTGGGCCCGGCCCTCGTTTCGTTCTCGACTTTGTCTTAATAAGATCCTGATCCGAATAATTTTAATGGTAAAATATTATTCCCGTGCATATTCTTCGAAAAACAGGGAATTTCAAACTGCATGTCAACTGGTAAAAGTGGTAAGGCTGCATTATTATGTGATGACCGTTGTCCATGTCTAGGCCTAGGCCTAATGCTAAAAACAATTATATTATTCAACTCATTTAGTCGAAATGCGGCCATCGGTCGAGTGGGTTGTGCCTAAATTTTTGAGATTGTGGGTCGTGCACATTTATTTGCCTAAAATTACCATTTGAACGAGTATTTTGATAATGCATGCCATAGGCTGCCTACTTTTAAAGGTATCATGTAAGGCCTACTTTTGCATAAGGGCCCAGAGCCTCAAAAAATCTTAAGATTTCTCTGGGCCCAGGGCCTCAAAGAGTCTTAAGACGTCCCTGACTGAGACTCTTTATCTCCTTTTAAGTCTTTGTTTCAGGTTTATTTGTAATTTTTTAAATTAAGTTCGTAACTTTCTATATTTCAAAGGTTTTAAGACAGAAAAGAGAAGTTGTGTTTCACGAATTTTTTTGATTGTTAAAGCAAAATCAGATATGTTTCAAAAAATAATTAAAAAAAGACACTACTTTTTTACTATAAAAAAAAAGTGAAAATATCTTTTATTCTCCCGTCCGCCAGGTGAAGTTTTCCCCCCTCAACTGTTAACTCTTGATTGATTTTATTTTATTTTTATTAATGCCGTACTCTGAAACAACTAATCTGATAAATAAAAGGAATAAATAAGGCCGGACGTGTAATGCTCGATTTCTCTCTCGTTGGAGCCACCTATTCCTATTTTTTTACAGCGTTCAAATTCTTGCTATATTTGGCTCTTTATAAATTATTGGCTACTTTCAAAATAATTACAATAAATTGTATTTTTTTATATGCTTTGTTGAGAATAATGCTAAATGTTTAAGTGAGTGTGAATCTAATAACCTATTATAAATATTCTGTGTTTATTGTTTATAACTTTACGAGTGAACAATTTCAATGTTTTTTCAATATTTATTGGAATTTTAAGATATAAATATTTTTTTCATTATTTATTTGTTGTATACAAGTTCGTTAGAAATATGGTATGTTTATAAAATAAAAATTAAGATTTAATTTTAAAAAATATTAAATAAAACTGGGAAAACAACTGTAGAACTGCAACTATATTGTAAACTAAAAACCGAAGAGTTAAATACTTAGTTTATTGATATATTTTTGATTATTTGCGATTTTTAGTACTATTTCATTGATCCTTGTAACATTTGAATCATAGGCTCAAGTGTAGTATAGGGGGGGAGGGCCTTTGAATTTGGTGATTTTTATTGATATTATGATGAGATAACGAATTCATTCTGGCTTCCGGACACCTATCGCTAAGTGAAGTAGCTTGGCGATCGATTTTGGTTTCCAAAAGAAATTGACATCGTCAAAGGCCCCCCTATACTACACTTAAACCTGTAAATTTATATCAAATCAAAGCACAAAATAAAAAATACTAAAAAGAGTAAAATAAAAATAATTCTAAATTATGAATCAAAAGTTTCTAGTTCTTCACAGAAGCTAGAAAATCAATATATCAGCAAATATGTTAAAATGAAGGAAAACTTAACAGAAAATAAAAACAATATAAAAACTGAAAAAATTTAACAATTAAATATTATAATTCATAATGATAAAATACCTAGTTGATAAATCTCGCCGCTAGAATTTCATAAACAAACCATACAGCACGAGCGCTACAGCAAGAATGAGTTTAGTAGGTTCAATTAAACCAATGATGAACTTGGTGATTTTCAAAAAGAGGCCAAATAAATTACAATTTTAAAAAAACTAAAGAACAAACTTTTATTCTGAATCGAACTAAAAAGTAAAAAAAAATAATTCTTAATATAAGAATAAAAGGACGAACGAGAAAATTAATGTCATTGGTTTAAAAGCGTGGGGTGTTCTATAAATATATCAATTGTTATAGTTTCTAACTTCCTTTCTATTCCGAAATCCCCCCCCCCACGCTTTTATCCTAATGACATTAATTTTCTTTCATCATTTTATTCTTATATAAAAATTTATTTTTTACTTTTTAGTTCGATTTAGGATAAAAGCGTGTTCTTTAGGTTTTTTAAAAATTATAATTTATTTTTCATTTTTTAGTTCGATCTACATTAAAAGCATGTTTTTTAGTTTTTTAAACTGTCATTTATTCATAGTTGAATTTATCCTTGAATTTGATATTTGGAGCCAGAATTACGTGGCTGTTTTTTAGTTGGAATTGCTGGTCTTGCTCTTCAATGGATTTTAATTAAAGGGTTTGAAGTGTATTTATTCTCCTGTTTACGGGGCCTCGAATGAGTCCCGTATCGTTATATTCGATTCCGTCTCTATAGAACAGGTCAAACAAATAAAATCTGTGGTAAGAAGAAAAAAAGTTTGAATTAAAAAAAAATTTAATGTACCATGTTTTTATAACGGACTAAAAAGTAGAAAAATCCTCCTTCTCGTTCTTTTTTTTTTCCTTCTTTTTTCATATTTCATGCATTGTCATCCACTTCCAAGATAAGGTCCAAAGTTCAAGTCTCTAGCTCATCGGAAAGTCACACAGTTTAAAATCAATTACAAAATTCCATCCTGACAGACATTAAAGAAAGCAAGTTAATAAAAGCATGGGAATATTAAGTGCCAATCGTATTCTCACCTTTTAAATGTATTGCTATAATGTTAATTCGTATCTTCACTTCTAAACGTATTGCTTTATAAAAATAAAAACTATTTAGCAGTTAGAACATAAATTATTTTTTTCACATCACGAGCCTTTTTTTTTTAAATTTTCATTTTCAGAAAAATGTTTATATTATAATATTATAGTTAGAAATTGATAACACACACCCACCCTCCACTTTCTCACATACAGAACACTTTTTTTTGTTTTATTTTTATAAACCACAAGTATGTTTTATACTTGCATATAAATAGCTTTAAATTAAAAACACTCGCTGTAGGGTTGCACCTTTTTCTTTTAGTCGCTAAATCTGGAATTAGTCGATAAAATCTAGAAATGGTATGGACTAGTTCTACTTTGTTAACAACAACATTGAGTGGAACCCTCACTTACTTCCGGTGTAATGTTAATCTGTGGGAAAACATCGAAATTCAACTGAGTTTTTCAAACTTTTAATGCAAGTTTTTTTGAAACTTTTTTTCCACTATATGGATAGATGATGATCTGTTCATTTCAGGTTCAAGATTTTATACTATTTATGTATGATATCCCATAGAACTTTCTCTTTTTTTTGTAAAAGGTTAGATCATCCCTTTGCAGAGGACGGCAATATTAATTAAAAAAGCATTCCATAGCAACGCCATCTAGCGTGCTTATTAAAAAGCTCACTCGTTTTGGTTTCCTCAGAGGCTCTCTATCTACAGACTAGTAAACATCTTATCAGCGCGTCCGCGTTTCTTCGCCACAACTGGCGGTAAGGCACCTACGCATCCAATAACGAGTTTCATTTAATCGTTAACGTCCTCCTAAAAGGAATTATCTATCTTTCCTATATTAATGTTACTGTACTTTTAAATGATTGCATGTCTTAATTTCCTTTCTGTATAATATTCCCCGTGTAAATACTCTCCTATAGTTCATAATAAATTATTTAGTTTCTTTAATCTATATTGTCTAATTTATTTCTAAAAGTTATAACCCATGCATCCTAAAAAACCCCTAGACACACACTCTCCATGCATCCTAAAAAACCCCTAGACACACACTCTGCCAAATAAAAATCCCGCTATCTGAAGAATCTAACTTTTTCGGAAGATTTCGGTTAGATTGCCACATTTATTTGAGTATCTTTTCTAAAATACCTTGTTAATTTTTTTAGCTTAAAGCAATGGAGATTTTGCATTAACCGGAAAAAGAAAAGGGTACTAAAGACCGTAGCGCCCCCATAGTAAGCTTTACGGTAGAACTTGTCCATATCGAATTAGTCGCCAAATTTGAAAATTGTATGTGCAATAAGTTGCTAAATCTGGAAGTGGTATATGGAATTGTCGCCAAATCTGATTTTCGTGATTCCTGTTGATCCTGATTAGGACAATGGAACAAAATTATGAAATTATTGTATTGTCATCGGTCCTTGACAAGTGTGCAAAATTTCGAACTAATCTGATCTTTTTAAGTGGGTGAAAATCGAGTTCCAAGATTCCGTTACATGCAAGTGAAACTTATCAAAGCATGTTAAAATATCAAAGTAACCCACCCTAATTTGTAGATTATAGACTTGAGTGCCTCCAACGAAATTGAGCATCACACGTCCGGCCTTAAGGGTTCATTTTATCTGTCAGTGTCCTGAAACAACAGAAGAGGCCTTTGTTGCCAAGTTGTCAAGGTAATGGACTCGAGGTTGGCATGTTATGAGTTTGAGCCTAGTCTGAAGACCCGCCGTGTACAGGCAGTCGATACACGTTGAATATAACGAGGCTTAAACGTCCTCACCTTTGTTTGGAGTGAAAGTTAGGAGAGGGCATGCCAGCTCAGATTTCACCCTCGTCACTTGACCATGGTTCATAAATAAATAAATAAATAGATACTTAAGGTGAAGCAATTTTTTCTCTTTTGTAGGATTTTTTCTAATACTATTATATTCAACGATTAATTCCATTATTAAACATAGGACTGAATTAACTTTTTTTGGAGTATTCATTTAGATTTGATTCACTACAACATTATACAGCGCCATTTCGCGGCTAAAATATTAACTAAAGTAGAGCGTTGTTGAAAATGGTGGCTAAATGAAAAGTTCGTTAGTAATAGGACGATTCGTTTATATATAATTTGTGAATTCTTGGCTATAAATATAAAAGCAGAGAAACATTTGTTGCCTAATGCTTGATAAATGTAAGTCATAATTAATTTTAACAGTGTGAGTAATTTTGTTTTATTAGTATATGATAATGTGTGGTTGTAAAAATATTTAAGTCTAATGAGATTTTATGATTCAATGTAATGCTAGAAATTTTAATTCAATGCTATTACGGAAATCGATAGAATTTCTGAAAGATTGCATTTTCCGTCTTTGCAAACATTTTACTTGTGATTTCTGAAACGAAAGTTTGAACACTTACGTTACATGACAGTGCTTTAGTTGTGTTATTGATATTAGAAATTTAAAAAAAAATGTTGATAATTATTTAATAATAAGTAACGTTGATGTAGTTCACTGAATGAATTACTTTTGTCACTCTTAACAAGTGGAATAAGAAAACACTCTTCCTACTTTGAAGTTATGTCCTTTACTATCGCAGGGTATTTTCTCAACAATCACACTAACTTTTCGGCTAAATGAGTATCAAACCAAAACAATATTTTAACTTAGGTTTCAAATCGTTTCACCACAGATTGTTATACACCTGCGAAACTATTGTCTAATCACGTACCAGATATCACACATGCTCGATTTTAAATATAAATAAATTTATAGGGTGATTTGCGTACCATCAACTTGGCTGTGGTGACGCTAATACCCAAAATATTTTTAAAGAAACAAAAAATAAAGTAATTGATTTAGCAACAAAACTATTAATACTCTGAATGATTTAAAAAGAAAATTATTAATTATAGTTCAAATACAGAATTTAATGTTAGTCAAATAAAATATCTATATAACCCCCTAATTGGTTCTCCATTTTCCACCAAAATCTGACTCTGACTGTTTTTTTTAATCTGAAACACGTTAGAACCTTGTTGTTTTTGAAAGCAAAGGAAAATTCGCGTGGTGCCAATTTTACTGCGGGGACACAAAGGTTTTAAGTATCATAATTTGCAGTGTGTTGAAAATATATAGAGCTGTAAAATGATACTGTAAAAAACAAAAAGTAGCCCAACATCTTGAGTTTTATTTAGCTCCATTGCATCAAGGTCATGAAAGTAATAAAAATAGGTGCTTTGAATTCATTACTGAATTGATTGTGATTAAATTTTTACCTTAAGAATAAACAATACTTTAATATTAAATGTGGGTTATCTATTCATTGTGGTTTCTAGTAATCTATTAAATTTTGTCGCAAAGATAGCCTACAAATGGAGGAATTGTTTGATGACATCTTAAGAATAATAGCTAAACATTTCTGTGGAAATAAAAAATTTGTTTAAATTTGCAAATGCCATGTGATTAATATGAAAGTACCAGTAAAGCACTGTAGATATAAAGCTTATGTTTGAAAAACTTTTAAAATTTTGAGTAATGTAAATAGAAAATAATTACTTGTAATAAAATGGTATGTGTGTGTTAGCCCTTTGATTTCTTTTGTTAAATCAAAAACTCGTCAGCTCGAAGATGACAACCTTGGATACTTGTGTATTAATGCCATTGTTGCAAATTTTGTGCCTTGCAAATTGTGCTGTGAAACAGCAAAAGAGGCGAAAATAAAATCATTCACATGTTTTATTTTGGAGTCAGATTTGGGCGCAAATTTGGCTGCAGTGATGTCAAAAAGTAAGTTTCCAATCTTGTTTATAAGTTGGGGCACTTTCGTTAAAAACTTTGTAAATTTACTGGTCAGTGGGCTAATAGACATGTACTGTAATAATTTATAACATAGATGCATGTAATAAGTATCTGTTGGTACTTGTATATTAACTCTACACCCGGGATGGGCATTAAGTCGATCTCAATCGACTGGTGGACCTTGTATACTGGTCCTCACTGGACTGGTAGACTCAAGATATTTTGGGGTGAGCGCCTTCACGTAAGACTCAAGACATGCATCTAAAATAAATATATTTGAGGTACACCAACACCAGTTAGACTGGAATATTGGCTTTTCGCAATGCGTGTGACTGTGTGTAGACGACACATGTACCATTATTGGAAGCATGCGATGACGCTTAACATGTTCTCTGCAACTATAGGGGGAAATGCGATCCTGCGATGTTAGCCATAGAGACAGAGAGAGAGGTGTTTATCCCCACTCTCCGACCAAAGGGGAAAATTAACGTTGACCAGCTCTTCCCGTGATAACAAGGGATTGGCTACTAAAACATCACCCCTCAGCTCACACTTCTGTGGGATGGGATTCTTGTGTTGATATTATGTCCAGCGAAAGAAGGCACTGGTCAGTGAACGTGTTAAGGACATACATCAATTAATGGACGAAGTAAAGTATCCTTAAAAAAGTTGCATTTCATGAAACATCATTTTCTTACACTACCTACCTGTGTAAATCTGCATTTTCAATGATGAATATAATGAAGACAACATATCATTGCCACATTTCACAGACGACCACTTGGAATCCAGTGCAAGATAAGCAGTTAGTAATTGTATAATCGAGATATTCAAGATTGGGGCGGGCAGTATGCAGACTAAGTCTTCTACCGAGACTACAAAATTATTCTCGAACTAATTTTAATGTATTTTGAGATGTTTGATAATAAAATCATTTGATATTATTAAATTTGTTGGTATAATTATGTTTGTATCTTGCCTTTTGCTTAAAACACAGTTTTAAAAGTTTTTTTGTTTTAATTAATAAGGTAAGTGTATATTCTGTATTTATTATTGTTAGAATATGAATACTATTGAGCTTTTTTGTAGCTTACCACATATATGCCTCCGGGTGGACCACAACACCTTAAAAAATTAAGAAGTAGACTCTACCATGTAAAAGTCTGCCCACCCCTGCTCTACACCATAGGCAACTTTTAATGAATAAATTTTTGTTTGCACTAGAAAATGTTGCTATAACTCAATCTTTTGATTAATCTCTGGCATGTAGTTCATCTTTGACTACAAATTGCTTGAATGGGATTAATACATAAGTATCTAACTTTTAACTTCATACGTTGTCATTTTTCTTCTGTATAAAGTTTCAATGGTTATGTAAAAAGATCTGTTGAGGGATATTAAAACGATGCAGATGTGGTATTAATTTAAAATATAGAAATGGCTCTTTAAACTTAAACATTCTTCAAATTATGGCATTTAAAATTTATATATTTTTTTGATTGACTTTAGAACAGCTAACAATAGCATCATTGGAGAGAAATTGCATCAGGCAATGTTGGAGTTGGGAATTCCTAAAAAATTGGTCAACCTGATAAGAATGACACTAAACAGAATAAAATGTAGAGTAAAGTTGGCATCAGAAATATCGTATGCATTCTGTACTGAAAAGTGACTGAAACAAGGAGACTCCCTGTTATGTCATCTGTTTGACATAGCACTAGAGAAGGCAATTAGAGACTGGTATACAAACTCAGAAAATAATTTATATTAAATCTGTACAACTGCTAGCATTTGCAGATGATATTGTGGGAATAACTAAGGTAGCTGTAGTAAAGGCGTTCAGTGCACTCAAGAGAGCAGCAAGAAACATAGGAAGGGAAATGAAGGGGGAAAAAACGTAAATAACAAACAGAATCTCAAATCTGCACCCACTGAAAATTAATGAATATTGAATTTGAACACAAGTGACTCAATTTAAATAGTTAGACACAACTGTAAATAATAGTAATAACATAAAGACTGAAATCAAAAATAGAATCAAGATGGCTAACAGATGCATCATGGATTGCAAAACCAGTTTAAATCTAAATACATAAGTAGCAAAACAAAAATCCAGTTATGCAAGACTGATTGCTTTATATGGCAGCAAATGCTGGACAATTAACAAAGACGAAAAACTGATGACTTTTGACAGTAAAAATCTAGCAAAAATTTTTGTGGTGCATTTAGAGAAAACGGAGTCTGCAGAATATGATACATCCTTGAACTTCAATCAAAGTACAGAGAACCCAACATAGTCAAAGTAATCAAGGCTCACCAAATAAGGAGGCTGGGACCTGCATTTCGATATAGCAGTGAAAATCTTGCAAAGAAAATGACCTTCCAAACTCGAGGAAGACCAAGAACAAGGTAGATGGATAAAGCAGAAAAGTGGTTGGAAGGACTTGGGAGTTAACTGTTGGAAGAACATAGCATCACACCCACACAAATAGATCCAGATGATTCTATTCTGACTGAGACAGCCTTGGCCGGTAACCAGCTGTAGTGTTTTGTAAGAAGAATTTATATAGCTGAAAAATTAAATGAAATTATTAGAACTTGGAATGTGTACTATTTTATCACAAAATATATTCCTTTACATTAAATTAGCACCCCACTACATAAATGTTAAGCGATGAGAACTCTTTAATCATATCACCTTGAACTCTTGAGTTCCCATTTATAGTACTTGTAATGTAATATGTATTATACGAGTCATTTTCTTTGAAAGTGATTTAAGTCCATTTTTTATATTAAAAGGAGGTATTTAAGAGTTGTATTTGAACAATTTGAAGAATATTGGTTTGTTATAATGCACTCATTTTATGTCTTTTAAACATTAACAATTTAAGTTTATTTTAAACTATTAGTTAAAATAAATTGCACTTTAGAGCAGGGGTGGCCAACCTTTTTGGTATGAGTGCCACTATCTGATGACAAATCATTACGTGTGCCACTTCTAATTTTTTCAAAAAACAAGAAGATATAAAAAGCTGAAAAAACATTACTTTCAGATGGGTAACAATCAACATCTTGTAGAGAAATTGGAAAAAGATATATGAAAATATAAGACAGTTTTCTCTTATTTTCAAAATCATCCAACCTAGCACTGAATGAATCCTTTAAAATGAAAAATAAATTTTTAAATCTATTATAGATCAGAGCATTATTAATTTTGGGTGATAGTTTTTGCATATTGTGAAAGGTGTTAATCTTTTTCTTTTCTTCTAAAATAGAGACAAAACATGTAAAAGCTTACTTACAAAAGATATCTGATCAACCAGAATAGGAAAAACATATTCTTTCCCTGTTTTCCTGTAATCTTATATTTAAATGCCCCATAATATCCGTAAGAAAAGCTTAATCCCACAGCCAGTCTTTGTTCTTGAGTAATAAGCACTCTTCGGGCAATTCATTGTTTACTTCCAGGTATTTTAAAACACGCTCTCTCAAATTCCAAAATTTCATCCGTGCACTTCCTTTGGAAAGCTAGCACACACAACAATTAAGAAGTCTTTGCATGATAATTTTCTTTTGTAATTCAATTGATTAAAAGTTTCTAAAAATCAATTTTGAGGCTTTTGTCTGAGACAACAGCATTTTAGTAAAATTGTAAAGGAAAAAAGTATTATCAAATTTTTCACACTAAGTCTTCTTGTGCCACTGTCACAACTCCGACGTGCTAAGAGTTGGCCACCCTTGTTTTAGAGCAAGGGTGTCAGACTGAAAGGCTAACTTGGGCCAAACAGACAAGGTTTAACTTTAGGTGAAATGCACAAAAAAAAAAATCAATATTCATTGAAAAGTAAATTTATTTCAAATAATACATTATAATAAATGTAATAAACGAACCAGAAAAATGCAATATTTACGTCCTGACACTTGATATCTGTTCTCTACTACTATCTTTCCTGTTTCTGGAGAAATTTTGACATTGAATTTTTATTGTGTGCCAATATACTGACTGGTCCACAAAAATGTTCCTCCTGGACCGCATGTGGGTTGTGGGTTCCTCTGCTTTAGAGGATCCCAAAAGGGCTTGTTTCATTTTAAAAGAATATGTTACCAGTTTCTCTTGGGTTGCTTCATGTATTGTGTTAATAAAACCAATTAATATTTTCATAGAACTGTTTATAAATTTTTGTTACAATTTCTCAATGTATGTTTTGCTTAAATTTATTTGGATTTAAAGTAAATTGTGTATTTATTTTTTGTTCATGCAGGAAGTTTTTTAGGATGTACAAAATTATTTTTGATATAATTATCCATTGAGGAAAAGTAAAAAATATTTTATTTCCATTGAGTGAAATGAAGCATTAATATTTTTCTTCAAGTTGTATTTTAAAACTTAAAGTTATTAGACTTTCATTTTTAAAACTAGTATTATATATATATTGATAATTTTAACTTGGTTTTTAATGTAAGTTAATATATATAGTTAACATCTTTTTATCTGTGTTTATTTAGTATAAAAATCTGAACACTTTTTTTTGAAATTACGCAATATTTATAAATTTTATTTCAATTTGGTTAAAGTAAAACATGTTTTTTCTGATTCACTCGTATCTCATGGTTTTTGTAAGATGTGTCATAAAAAAAAATCAACCTAATAATTTTTCAAATTCAGTATATCTGTTATTTATTATTTTTTCTTTTGTCAGATTGTTGCTATTGTTAACACATTTTGTTTAAAAATATAGGTTTCAATATTGAGGAGTGACAAATTCATGCTGTTATCTTCAGAGTATATCTAGTAAGTATTATTTTATATGGATGTTAAGTTCTGTAATATATTTATTTTAATCTGTACACAGTTGAGCTTTTTCTCAGCTTTACTCTGTATTTGGGTAAAAAATTTGTTTTTATGAAGTTTTGTAATTTAAAGTAATTGATAATTTGTGTGCAAATTAAATATATGGCGTGTAGATATATTATAAAATTTTAGAAGTGCATTGTTAGAAGGTTAGTTTTTCCACTAATTTTTCAATTTCTGAATTTCTAGTGAACAAAATAAGCATAACAAAAAAGAATAATAAAGTTAAAATTTAGTAATTCTAAACATGGAAATTCTTTATTTGTCGAAAGAAAAGGAAAATTTTGCTATAGGTAATATTTTTGGGTACTTGTGTATTATCACAATTATGTTAATGGAAATTAAAGAGTTTTTGTCATGATTTACAGTTTTGTTTCAGCTAACAGTGCTATTCTAATTTTTCATTATCTGTTAACAAAAAAGTTGTGCCTTTTTACTCAACTTGGAGGGTTATCAGCCCATTACTCAACTTGGAGGGGTTATCAGCCCACTTTAAGACATTTTGATAAAACTATTGAATTTTTCACCTAAAAAGAAAATTTGGATAGTTAAATGAACACTGAACAGTTAATTTTCTTCAGCTTAATTAAAAACTTCATAGAGTAATTAAATTAAGAGTACTTTTTAAAAATAGATACAGTAAAGAGTTGCCGAATGAGCCAGGCCCTAATTAATATTTAATGGTATTTTTCTTATCTGAAATTTCATCATTTGTAAATTGTAATTTTTGTGTTTTTTTAATACAAAAGGGAAATGATAGAGAAAAAAATTAAAATTCACTATTTCTTCCACCTAAACTTTTTAAATCAATAATTTTTTTTAGCTGGATTTCCCATTATTTATGTGGGTAATTTTAAAAAATTTTAAATTCAGCATTTGAGCTTGCAAACATTAAAAAAAAAATTGAGTTACACATCCAATTTAATTGGTAACATATTAAGAACTTTAAAGTGATTTTATAAATAAAAGATTACCGTTTATATTAATCTTTTAAATAATATTCAGGGAATTGCTAATTAGCTATGAAGAGTAATTTTTGATTGAACCATGATGTAATATGTGCCAGACCTATTCAAAACAGCAATAATCTTTCCTTAGTTAAAGGGAAAAAAGCGAGAGACGTAAAGATACATACTAATTGTGTAATTAAAAGTTTAAATATAAAAAAATCTACCTATTGGTTTTTTTTATAAGGGCTACATGGGGGTTCAATCAATAAATATTCTTTTTGCATAGTATGCTGTTTGTGATAACAGATTTCTGAATAAAATTATTTTAAAATTAAAAATGAGTAATTGACTTTTTTTTGTTTTGGAAAATTAACTATTTGTTTAGTTCTAAAAGAAAGTTAGTCTTGGAAAAAACTTAAATATCTGATGATGTGAGAATTGTAAGTGTAGTGTTTCATTCAAGAGCCTGATCGTAAGTTTTACCAAAATACAAAAAAAGTTTCAGCATTTGAAATTTTGTGTGTCTGAGGTATTCTGTCTTTGCATTATATTGTCCCTCACACACAAATTCTTTCTAGTATTTATATAAACAGTAGTATTTTTTTTAAATAATATTTCTGAAACATTTTAATTGGGTTGTTATCAGTTCTATGGCTGCTGTATATGAAGTACAAAGAATTTTTAAATTTAATCTCTTTTTGGTTGGCATCACATGCAATATAACGAAGAGAGAACTTTCATCCTTGAAACTGAATTTGTTGCTACTTACATATGTTTAAATTCAGCATTTTATTTTTTAAGTATATCTGTAAGATGATGCAGCTAGTTTGACTGTCTTCAAATTATGGCCGTGAAATTTCTTGCCTTTTGAATTAAAATCAAAATCTTGCACAGCTCCATGTTTTGAAATTTTTCACACAATGTAATATGTTAGAATTTCAACTAAAAAACCATTCAGTATATTTTTGATATTTATTGCCAAAATTTTGCTTGACAAAGTGAACAAAAAAATTATCTAATAAATAATTTTGGTTTTTTGATAAATGTGGTTTTTATGCTAATATGTCCACAAGGTAGATTGTAAAGTAGTTTTGACTGTAAGGTACCATTTTCCAAAACAATTTTTTGCTAAACTATTCTAAAATATTTTAAGAAAATTACAATAATTCTCTTTATTAATCACTTCAGAATTATTGTAATTTTCTTAAAATGTTTGATTAAGACCATGTAATTTCGTGGTAGTCCAATAGCGCTACGATTGATGATACTCTCAATATGTGTCCTCCCTTTAGCATTTCAAGTTTGGTTCATGTCTCAAATACATGCTGTTAAATAGTAACACCTAATTAAAAAGTTACTGGGGAGATATTCAATAATATAATACAAAACGAAGAAATTGAATATGTTTCACAAAGATGAGATTTTTAATGAATAAATTATCAATCGTGTAAATTTTAGATCTTCAGATTATTTAAAACTCAAAATAATAACAATAATGTAGTTAAAAGCCGTTCTAGGGTAGAAAGATAATTTAATCATGATGAAAGTATTGATACCTTTTTCTGTGGTGAGAAACCAGTACAAATACATGGATAGATTCTAAGGTTTTCTTACTTTATTATTTATTACTGTGTGTTGACCCCTTAACTGCCGATTGAAAAGCTAAGAAATTCACCTCCCCCCCAATGCCACCATTTTCGCACAGGCATATGTCGTTTGCGCATTAATTGAGGGGAAGAAGCTAAAAATTGTTTACTTTCACTTAAAAAAAAATACAAAATTTAATCTTTTTTTAAATTATTTTATGTCTAGAATTACAATATAATAAAAAATTATTGCTTATCTGTTGTACGATATATCCTTAAACATGTTGAACACATAAACCAGCATCCCATTCAGTTCATTGATAGCATTCAAAGAAACCCAGTTGTCAGTCTTATTTGTACAAAAAAATTAAAAAGCTCCTATTGTTGTTGTTGCCGTGTCCTTCCCGCAGGGAAGGAATGAAAGTTGCCATTGCCTGAAAAGCTCGTATTATACACAGTAAGCAAAAATGAGAGCAAATAAATTATTGAAAAGAACACACTAAAAAAAACACTGCTTAGCTATGAATTTCATCGTTCCTGGAATATGCCCTTTCAGATTTTTTCCCCACCTTTTCTCTGAAATAAGTAAATTCTTTAGAAGCACTGACTGTTATTTTATTTTATTCCAAAGCCATGGGATAAGTTTTAAACAGACTAGCACAATGCAAAAGGTTTCCCTTTAAAAGGAGGAGTATACATGCCTGAGGCAATAAAGGCACCATCTCAGCAGGTCGTGTGAACACACCCGGAGCACTAAAAGGGGTTAAATATACAGTGGACCATAAAGGTGTTCATACAACTGCAGTTTTCTGTAAAATTTCATGTTTTTGACTAATAAGAATTAATATATCAGAATTGTAACTTTTTATGATATCTGCAACTTGTTCTTAATGGAATAAAATAACCAATTTTTAAAATATTATATAACTATTTTTAAAAAATTACGCTACAGAAGTCTTCGTACACAAAAAAATCTCAACATAGCTTTAAATATTGTATTTTTTTCTTAATTTATTACTTAGGATATATATTTTTGCTTTCACAATAAATTTTAAACGTCTTGGTATATAGTTTTCATCAATTTTTTGTAATTTATGCATCAATGTTCCTCCATTCTCTGATTTTTGTTTTACTTCACATTTATTTTTTATATGTCATGCTTCCTTCTTTTTAAAATCAAATTCTTACAAAATATGTTATACTAAGCTTCAATTTGGTGATTTAGGAGGTTTTTCTCAAAATTTGGAGCAGTTATAGAGACACCAGCAGCGTACACCGAGAGAAATGCGCTTCAGGTCATTATCTTGTTAAAAAATAAAGTTGTCTACAATATCCAAATTATAGTCATAATTTCACATTGTTCTTTAAAATATTTAAATAGATCTCAGGATTCATAATGTCATCCAAAAATATCAAATTACCTAACCCTGAAGCCGATTTACACCCCCACACAAGAACGCCTCCACCTCCATGCTTTACTGTTCCAGTTAGATTCTTGGGATTAAGTTTGAGAAAATTCAACATTTTTTGATCCAATGGCTACATAATAGTTTGTAGAAGAAAAAAAATGAACTTAATCCACAAAGAATTTAGCTAGAACAAGAACACTTCGACCTCTATGCTTCAGCATGAAGGTAGAGGCTCTATCGTCTTTGTGAATATACATAACTATGCTTTACAGTACAAATAAAATTTTACTATCTAAAGCTATATAAAGTGTTCATTGGAAAATATTGCTTGTTCATTGAATTAATTGGTCTTATTTCTTTGCAAAAGTTATAAATCTTAATTAATTCCCTGTTTAAATATAAGATACTTCTCTGGAAACTCAATCATAATTATTTTTTTCATGTATAAATTTAGTGTAAATAGTTTTGGTGTTCAATTTCTACAATTTTTGACGATTGTTCGAAATGTATATTGATAAGTAGATATGTCAATATATATAATTCAGATTAAACTACATATTTGTTGTGTCTATTGTAATAGAAGTCTGAATCATCATTTAGAATTTTTTCTTGATGTGAAAATTTAAATCATTAGATATATTGAAAAGTAAGATTTCCTATTGTAGGGGTTTTTTTTTGCATAGAATTCTTTTTTTCTTTTAGGATCTCATGTTTAGTAATTTAAAATTTTTTTTTTTTTACAAATTTTTTTTGCTAAATTTGCATAATGCCTAAAATTTACTATTAAAAGAACATAGCATAAAATATCAGTGCATACAAGTTTTGCCTGTTGGTTTAGTAGTATTATTTTTAAGATATATAATTTTTATTTTAAAGTATAGTTTTTATAAAATCAGTTCTTGTTCTTGTTTGTATTATTCGAACAACAACAATAATATAAAAAATAAAGATTTGTAGATATTTGTAAAGTTTTCTGCTTATGATTTTTATTGCATAAATGTTTATGTATACATAACTATATATGCTGACTTTTTCTCGTAAGGGTGTTTGTGTTTACATAAGGTGTCCAAAAAAAACTGTGCACTGATAATAATGGTATAAGGTTATAGAAGCTTTGAATTCGCTAGTTGGGCTAGAATATTCTGCATCTGGTGTGATTTATGTTAGTACTTTTGAGTAATTTTTTTTCTGTGAGATCTCTTATTCTACTGCACCTTGGATGCTACAGACTGCAGTCGTAATCAAGTTGCATCAATTCAAATTATATATCCTCATAAAGATCATCTACGGTCACATATCTGGATGAAAAAGAGCTATTTTGCAATACTGCCTGTGTCAACCAGTCAAACATGGTAAGTGTAATTTTCAATGTACAGTTATTTTTTGGACACCCTGTATTTGTAACAAAATAGTTTTTATTTGTTTTAAAAAATATTAATGTAATAAATTAAATTTTTTTAAAAAAAAATATTTTATTTCTTTTTTTTTTAAGAAAATGTTTAGAAATAAACCATTTAAAAGCAAATAATATTCATTAGTAATTAATTTAAAACAATGTAAACAAATTAATTCAGTATGCTTTTGAAATTTAAAAATTTTTTTTTTATCATGTAATGTTTATTTTACTCTATTAAAATGCAATTGAACAGTGTAAATTGCTGTTTTCTTTTAATAGATATCTTAAAATAGTACACTTTCAATATTGCTTAAAACTATTTCAAGTGTATAAAAATGATTTTCAGCTGAGAATGATTGAATATTAGTTCAATGAAATCCCCCTCCTTAAAAAATATTCTAAAAAAGGTGATTTTCAAAAAGATATTAATTACATAGAATTTTTTTTAAGTAACTAAAATGCAGAAATTTCTGAAAATTAAGGAAAGAGGAGTTCATCAGTTTTTTTTAAAAAAAACATCAGTTTGTAAAAATATATTCTAGAATTCCATTCTTATATTAGACTTGTGCAGTTTGAATTTTAAAAATCATGTGTTATCTATAATACACACACACATACTACTTCTTCACTATCTTTGGCTATTTGATATCTTTTCTATGAGAGTATAATTTATATATATACAGTAGTGTCCAAAAGTTAAGCATAATTGTTAATTATGTGAATAAAGAAGGAACTGTAAATCAGAATGGCGGGAAACGTGATATGCGAGTGTAAAATGGTTATAAAATAAAGAAGCAAATCAAAAGAATGATGATAATTAATTTTTTATCCAAAGTAGCAGTTTGAAAGAAAACTGAGCATAGCAAGGATTCACACTTTAAAGAAAAAATGAAAGAAAACATTAAATAAAATACTGATGCTGCAGTTTAATAAGGTGTGTGGTCATCTCTGATAGCCAGGCACGCTGCACAGCGATTTACCATACTTGCTATGAGATGATGAATGAGTTGTGGGCTCAAACGGTTCCAAGCTTCTTGGAGAGCTCTCTTCAGTTCTGTAACCGAGCTTGGTGGGTGACATGCGCTGGATGTTTTTTGTTTCAAGGAAGTCACCAATCAGCACCGCTCGGTGACATGGCGCATTATCATCCATGAATATAAAGTCAGGACAAACAGCACCTCGAAACAAGCTAACATAAGCTCCAGAACTTCATCTCTGTATCTTTGAGCAGTCAAAGAAATGGAGGTCTGTGCGGCCGTCCATCATGATGCCTGCCCATACCATTACTCCCCTTGATGGAAAATGATGTCTTTCCGTTATGTTTCTTGGTTCAAAACGTGTTCCACGTTCTCTCCATACCGTTACCCGCCGAGAATCACTACTCAGACTAAACCGGGACTCGTCACTGAACATCACATTGGTCTACTCTCCCACACTCCAATGTTGATGTTTCAAACTCCAGTTCAAATGAGCATGTTTGAGCAGACATGAGGGGAATGCAAACTGCTGGTCTTCTGGCATACAGGCCAACATCATTGAGTCTCCTGTAAACAGTTTGTCTCAAAATTCGTATTCCTCTGGTGACTGTGAGCGCCGAACCCAGTGCTCTGGCAGTACTGCCCCTCTGATGTCGCACACTTATTACCAGATATCGGTCTGGGCGAGGGGTTGTGACTCTTGATCGACCTGATACTGGTTGTCGGGTAACATCTCCCGTTCTTAGAAACCTCTGCCACAGTCTTGAGATCACAGACTGGTCTACATTCAGAATTCGAGACACTTCGATTTGTGATCGTGAGGATTCCAGCTTTCCAACGATTCTTCCTTTCGTAAACATGTCCATTTGGCGTCTTTGTGCCATCATTCACCTTGTTTGATGGTTAACAACGTTCCTTCGCACAGCAGTTGCACGAAACTTGTCTGAATTACCTATGCTGCGTGAACCGTTTTTTTTTTTTTCGCATTCCGACATGGCGACGGTGTTTCGCGCAGGGCGTAGTCGACTGAAAAGTTTTGCATAAACCCAATGTTTCTTCTTCACCCAATTAATATCCGCAAGAAATTTGGAATAATTTTGCGAATATTTACTCCATGTTTTTCGCATTTTAAGATTTATGCTGAACTTCTGGACACCAGTGTACTTTTTAACACAATCTTGTGATTATGGATGCCAAAAAAACTGAGAATTAAGTTTTTAATCACTTTGAACACCAAACCATTCTCTGTGCTTGTTATGCAGTATGCATGTATATGCAGTAAATTTATAAAAAATTATTATGTGCAATGATATATAGATGATTAATACAACATTAAATTTTCATTTAAGCAAGTTTTATATTTTGTATAATTACAATGATTTGATTATTAATTTGATATTGCAATTAATATTAGTTTGGTATTGGTAATATCTCTGTTAAACAAGAATGCAACTTTTTTCATTTTCTTTTTCAATATCTTACTTTAATCAAAGTTCTTTTTAAAATTATATGGATTGAAATAAATACCTATGATTAATAATTTCATGCTTGAAATCTAATTAATTTCATTTAATGTCCTCTTTTTTTTCTTTGTTGAATATTATCTTGTTAATTTTTATATAGATACATTCCATTACTTTGAAATGTTTGGCACAGTTTAGTGCATATTGGCTCTTGTACAAACCTTACACACTCACAGCAATGAATTTATTTTTTATTACTTAGACAAAATTGCACAATCTGTCAAGTGATCACCTTTAATATAAAACCTTTACACTTTTATGAAGTGATTAATGACATTGTCATTGAAAATATTAATAACTGTTGAAATTACTATTTTATTTAGATTCTTTTTGTGACACAGCTTAGTAAAATTCTAGCTCTTACACAATAAAAGTCGCTCACTTTCCTGAATACTTTTTCCTAACCAAATAGCACTTTCTTTTATGATTCACAATGTATATATATTGTAATATTTTATTAATTATAATTTTGTTGATGATTTCATCTCATCAAAAATAATTACTAAAACAGGAACACTGAAAACTTTTTATATGAGCCTTTGAATAAATGTTACCATATGATTGCTAAATTTTAGTATAACGTAAAATTTTGCATTAGAACGTATCCATAGGTACAAATGAAATAAAAGAAAGTTTATTTCTCTATTTTGAAATATTTTTTATTTAGGAGGATTTGTAGATTAAAAAAAACCCTACACTATATATGACATGTATACATTACACACACACACACACACATATATATATATATATCATTTAAAAATGTAAATTTCTTTAATTTTTTATTTTTAAATTTACAAACATGTATTCCAATAGATATTTTTCAATTTTTCAGTTATTTAAAAAAAGAATTCATTGAAATTTAATTGTATGCATTTTTAAAAGTATCTGTAATGAGTTGTACATTAAGGGATACTGTAAAGTTTAAATTATGATTCAAAATGAACAAAATAGAGACTTAATTTTTGTTTGTTATTTTTAAGACTTCTGTAATTGTCACTATTCAAAGTTGTACATTTGTACCAGTGTTTCTTGGCATTTTAAAAATTGTCATTGTAGTGCTCAGTAGATTAAATTGAAAACTATTGTATCAGCTTTTGATCAACATCATTTTTGCAGTCAAATCTTTTACTCTGCAATGTTTTTTTTTTTTTAATTCTGGGAATAGGTCATTTGGTGTAAGATCAGGAGAATAAGTCAGTTTAGGCAAAATTTCAAAGTTACATTGCTTTGGTTTCTGTACTGCATCTCAAGATGAATCAGTGAAAAGACCATTGCTTTTGTAGTCATGTCACAACAGTTCTTGAACAGAGCAGCAACATGCAATTTTTTTTAAGTAGTGTGCAGTAATAGGCACTAATGGTAGTCTTATTGTTCTCTAGGTAGTCTCTCTCTCTCTTTTTTTTTCTTTCTGTCTGTCAAAAACAGACTGCTTGAACATATCTGCAAATTTCTTGACTCATGTGGATGGGGCTTCTGCTACTCGTTCATTTCTTTGGTCTCTGGATTCTATTGATTGATCCAAGATTCATTTATAGTTGCTAGATGACCAAAAAGATACAACATCTCCTTTGACAGGGCATTCTGTAGTTAATTCTGTGAAGGAACTGGTAATCAGGGAGCATTGCATGCTAACACCTTTATTATTTTCCACATACTGCCGTAACCAAGACCATCTACTTTCTTTACTGTGGCAACAGCATCCATGAATAATTTTCCATTTCTTTGATCATCTATGAAGGACGTGGTCAGTTTGAAAATTATTTTTCCACCCTTGCAGTAGTGTCATATGATGGGAAATTATTTCCATAAATAGCCATCATTTTCATCATGGATTTACAACACTGTAACCTTTCAAATGAATTTAATTACAATGAGAGTCTTATCTTCTCTGAATTGTAAATTAATTCTATCTGCTTCATAGAATTAATGAAATTTTCATTAATAGCTGTGATGTACAACATTAAATATCAATTAATATGCAACATAAATTTTATTCAGGTATTTCACTTTTTTTAATAGTAATTACTAAAACTTTCCAAAATCATATGGATGTATTTTATAGTAATTATATCAATATAATTTTTTATATATTTCATACATCTAGCTGTCATTATTCTATCTATATAGTTTTATTTATTTTTTTATCAGGTGGTTTTGCATTTGGCTTGCAGAAGGAAAATGTGTATATGAAGATGTCAAGTGTTATTCAAGATGTTTAATCTTTATTTTTGGTGAATTTATAATTTGAACTATAATTGGAATCAGTGTGATATATCTTTACATGTGTGTTAAAGCTACAGGAACCTCAGTTTTTTGTGTATTATAATGTGTATGATATATTTAAAACTAGTGGAATAAAAATTTATAAGTATTGCAATGTATAATGATAAGATTGAAAAACTATAGTTTTAAGAGCATCTTCTGTAGGAGTGTAAGGTATTTAAAAGAAACTTTTTGAACTCTGAATGCTAATGAAGTATCAGTATGAATATTTTAAATGAAGAATGCAATTCTGAATACTATAGAAATCTATCCATAGATAAAAAATTTAGCTCCAGTGAAACAGATATTCGAACTGAAAATACAAATGCTCTTAATTTACTTATTAAACCATGCAGTGTGGTTCTTACACGACTGAATTTTTGCGATTATATTAAAGAAACATTAAATGATAATACTGATAATTTTCTTGAACAGCAACCTATTGTGACTACATCACATCTGATCAAGAAAAATAAAGATGAAACATTGAAATGGGCCACTGTAGCTATCGATTTAACAAGTGAAATACCTAATATGACTGATATTCTTGAAACAGATAATTGTGTGTATACAGCTGTATGCAAGACTTTTGGTGGATTTCAAAACAGCAAAGAAGAGCAACCCAATGTGACATCACATCTGATTAATAAAATTAAAGGTGAAACATTGAAATGTGTCCTTGAAACTATTGATTCAACAGATGAAATACCTGATATTAATGAAAGTAAAGACAAAACATTAAAATGTACCTCTGAAACTATTGATTTAACAAATGAAATACCTGGTGTTAATGAAAGTAAAGACAAAACATTAAAATGTACCTCTAAAACTGTTGATTTAACATATGAAATACCTGATATTAATGAAAGTAAAGACAAAACATTAAAATGTACCTCTGAAACTATTGATTTAACAGATGAAATATCTGGTGTTAATGAAAGTAAAGACAAAACATTAAAATGTACCTCTAAAACTGTTGATTTAACAGATGAAATACCTGATATTAATGAAAGTAAAGACAAAACATTAAAATGTACCTCTAAAACTGTTGATTTAACAAATGAAATACTTGATATTAATGAAAGTAAAGACAAAACATTAAAATGTACTTCTAAAACTGTTGATTTAACAGATGAAATACTTGATATTAATGAAAGTAAAGACAAAACATTTAAATGTACCTCTAAAACTGTTGATTTAACAGATGAAATACTTGATATTAATGAAAGTAAAGACAAAACATTAAAATGTACCTCTAAAACTGTTGATTTAACAGATGAAATACCTGATATTGCTGATTTTCCTGAAACAGAGAATTGTGTGCGTAAAGCTTTATGCAAGGCTTGTAATGAATTTCCTAATAGTGAAGAAAAAGAGTTACTGAATTATAAGTTACACCATGGTATCCATGCTTCCAATAATTTTGAAGAATCTGATGGTGTTCTATTTACTAAACAAAATCAAAGTGTCAAAACTAATAAAAAAATTTTTTGTTCAAGTTTGAACACTTTTACTAATACTGATTTCAAATTCTCTCATGCTTCAAGAAGTGAAAATTATTACAAGAAAATTTTAAATAAGAAAAGTACAGAAATTAAGGACAGAAATAATCAGCCATTAGAAGAAACTTATTCAAAAATCGTAAATAAAGTTCAAGTAAATAGAGATAAAAATAAAAATGCTTTAAATCAGATTTCTGTAAATAAAATCAATCATGTTATTGGAAATAAGGCTAGTACAGATCGAAATTGGTCACTTGAAGATAAAAAAAATGTTTCATTTTATTCTGAGAGAAACATATCCTCAAATTGTATTAAAGAGGCTGTTGGGAACAATAAGCAATCATTTAATTCATTTCCATGTTCAAGCCATTTGAATCGTATTTCGATATACACAAGAAAAAATAATAAAATGGTTGAAAGTACACCAAATAAATTTGCTATGTCGGGGGTGAGAAACAATCTGAAATTTAGTCAAAATGTTTTATGTGATATTAAAAATGATGTACCTATTAAAAGAAATACAAGTGAAAGATATAATGTAAAAATTGTTAAAAATGTAAAACCTTGTAGTGTTGTTCTGTCCCGTTTAAAGCCCCAAGCATTTGGATATATTACTTATAATTCTTCTCATTTGCTTCAAAATGAAGAAAAAGACAAGACATCGTTTAATGCAGATAATAGTAGAAAAAATAAGATATCTGAGTCTTCTTCAAATTTTATTAAATGTTCTGTCTCTTCAAAAAAAGAGAGTGATCATGATATGGTTGGCATAGCAGAGGATATAGATAAAGCCTTTGAAGATTATATTTCTGTGAGAAAAAAAAATAATCAAAGTAAAAAATATGAGCCTAGGGACAATTTTCCTAAGATATTTCGGAAGAACATGTTTCATTGTGATCAATGTTGTGACTTACGAAAGATGACGAATAAAAGATTAACTTTAACTGAAGTGTTTCGTGAGCATTTAGCACAGTTGAGTTCTGCTAAGCCTCTTTCCAAATATGAAGCAATTTCAAATACCAACTTTACTTCAGAAAAAAGTCTGGAAAATTGTAAACAGGACTCAAAATTGTCAGAAGTTATTCCAGATCTAAAACCTTGTTATGTTCTCATAGATAGACTTTCATTAAGTTCACTTAATGGAGAGGAGAGCGTAAGATTTTCTACAAATAACATCAAAACTAAAATGTCAAGAATAATAAACGATAAATTATGTATAAATGAAAAAGTATGCTTAAGAAATAAAGGAAACTATTTTAATAAAAATGAAATGTTTGTTTTAAGTAATGCAAAAGAGCCTAACAAAAATTTATTTTTAAATAATGAAATTCAAGGCAACTTAAAAAAAGGACATAAGGTAAAAAATAAAAAGTATGGTATAACAGGAAATAGTATTCTTTTGAATAGTAAACAAAGTGTTAAATTATCCACCATATTGAAAGAAAACGAACGTACTCACAATGTATCTAACACCTTGCCTACTTACAGTTTAAATGATTTGATGAACAAAAAGTATTTAAAAGATTGTCATGTTGTTCTAAAAAGACTGAACTTAAAGGAATGTAGTATGAAATATAATCTCAATGATGCCCAACAGGATTCTAAAAACATCAGTGAATCTAAAGATTATGCTAATGTTAGAGAAAATACTAATCTTAGCGAAATAGTTTTAGCATCTAGGAAAAATGAAAACAAACGATCTTTTTTGAATTTGAATGAAAAGAGAACATGTTGTGAAAAGCAAAGACGTTTAAATATTTTAAAACATGCAAACTCTTTGAAGGCTTTCAATAACTTCTCAAAATTGAAATTCATTGAAAAACTTTATAGAAAAAGATCAAAACCTAACATAGGAAACAAGAGTAAACTTGTTGCAAAAAAAGCAAAAATTCTTAACTTCCTCAAAGAGTTCAGAAACTCTAAGTCCCTTCCTTGTGGTTCAAGAAGTATGAACATTTCAGGTAAAGCTTTTAGATTTCACACTATGAGTGTTGCTGATGTTAAAGAAACTGTGTCTTCTCAGTCTGTTCATAACAAAAAGAAAAGACGTTTTTGTACCGAGGATCTTCAAAATACAGAATGTAAAAAGTCTACTGAATTTAAAAGTCAGTATCATCCCAAAAAAGGACCTTCAAGTTTGTTCAATTGTGTTCAGTGCTGTAAGATTTTTCAGACTAACGAACAATATTGTAATCATTTGTGTGCTGGAAAAATATCAGTAGGTTATGTGTGTGAAATTTGTGAAGAAATTCTTAAAACTGCAACTGAGTATGCAGTTCATGTTAAAGATCATTTCAACCTGTAAAATCAGTAAAAATTTTGTTAAAGTAAAAAATAGAAATATTTAAGTATAAATACATAAATTTATTTTTTAAAAATCATTCCTTTATGCATTTAATTTGATTTGTTTCACAGCTGGGTTTTTTTTTACAAAACCCCATGGCAAGTTTAAAAGAATTTTTTTTTTCATTAATTATATTTAGAAGATAGTTATTCCTTTTTCACGTTGATGTATTAACGAGGAGTAATATATCTCAAAAATTTCTTACTAGTTTTTTTGTACTGCATTTGTACAAAGTGTTAGTTATTTATTTCATGTAAAATTGTCCATATGATGTTTTGAGTATATAAACCTTTTTGCATTCTATAGCAATGCCAAAATTATTAGCTGTTTTGTATATGAATGTAAACTTGTTTATATTGTTCTATTTTCAATGTGACAGGAATTCATTCCATAAAAATCTTATTTTAAAAAATTTTGTGTTTTTCTGTTAAAAAAAGAATTTGAAGTTTTTGCTGCTATTCTCTTTTTGATAGATATGTTATTTGTATCTAGTGGAAAGAAAGTTCTCATATTTTGTTAAATACAAATGCTATATTTTTTTATGTCACTAGGAGTATTTTTTTCCCCTTCATAATTTTGATTGACTCCATGTTTTAGAAACCATGTGAAAGTCGTCTTACATTCTTCTTTTTAACTCACTCCATTAGCCAAAAAATTCCATCTTAAAACATTAAATTAAAAGTCCCGTCCAGAGGCATAATTTTTCACATTTCATTCATTATCCTGAATTGAGACATCTAAATAGTCTCTCTAAAAAAGGAAAAATTACAATGTTAATACATATATTGTAAATATTACTAAATAGTAAACTTTTGCACAATAAACAAAATAGAATGAACATCAAAATATCAAACAAATGTAAGTGCAAATGAAAAGAATTTTTTAAAATGTTAAAAAGTATCAATGTGTTATTTAATGATCCATAATTTATTTAAACATTTTTTGAACACAAAAGTTTATTTTATTTACTTTGATTACAGAGCATCTATTTAAAACTTCCTAGTTCATTATTTATCAAAAAGATACTACTGTGATTATTTTTCTAATTTGTAATTTTTAAAAAAAAACCTTTATGACATAATTACTTTTGTAATATATATTTTTATCTGAGCAATCAATTATTTCATTTGTAGTAACTAAGTGGTATATTTAAAAGCAAATTAATGGCTTAAAAAATTATTTCTGTCGCCTTCCTTATTCCTTTGAATTGAATAAAACCTACCTATTGATTTGTAATGGGTAAAACCATGAGTTCCATGATTTCCTAGTGCTTTGAAGTGTGAAGTAAACTTTAACGTACTTAATTAATTTTAAGCTTAAAGAAACAATCTTTTACTTTATGAGAATATTTTATTGAAGATTTTATTTTTTGTGATTTTAAAAATGGGTCCCCTAATATTAATCAACATATTTCAAAAGCAAATCAATTGATAATTACCCATTACAAATCAATAGGTAGGTTTTATTCAGTTCTATAAAAATTCAAACTATTAGATGTTATCAAAAAAAAATATCTTAAAATTTTTTTTTAGATATATGTATTTTGTAAATCTCTAAACTTCAAAACTCTGTGCAATAGCCTCCAGACAATTCAAGAAATATTTGTTAAAAGTCGTGAACATGGAAATCATGTAGAATTGTGGGAATCTATAATTGTTTTTGATTCTGTTATTTGTGAAAACAATATATATATATATATAAGTAATTCATTTTATTTTTGATCTGATATTATTAACGTTTTTTTTTTAAAAAAAGGTATAATAAAAATATTGAAGCAAAAGCTAACTAGGAAAAGTTTAGTACCTGAAAGGGAAAAAAATTACCCCAAGTTACTCTTATACAAAATTTTTCTCGTCCGCAACCCCCTTCTCTATGAATAATATCTTTAGGACTAATGATAGAAATTGCATGAAATATAAATAAGGTTATTTAGTCATTATTTAATTCTTTAAGAATTTAATTTTATTCCATAATGGTTTATTAATTTTATTTTTGTCTGTATTATTGCAATCTTAATTCAATCAATATCATTATTTAGTTTTCTTTTAGTTATGAACAATGTGAACATTTTGTTGAGAGTATTGAAAATTATTAAATTTTTCTACTCCTGGTGACTAAAAAAATAAAACATGCAGATGAACAGCTTCTTTACAAAATTAGAATTAAGCTATGAAGTTGATTATGATTAAGCTTGCCTGTTTACTAGAAGGCAAGTTAGCGTAGACACAAAAATGCTACAGAAAAAATCAGCTAATTTTGATTGTGTTATTGTGCCTGATACATTTTTTTTGTAAAAATGTAGATAATCATGAAATTATTTTCCCCATTTTATAAATGAAAATTTATTGTCGGATTTTGAATGTTTAATTTTACTTCATCATTTTCATGCCTTGTGGCTATTTTTAAAACAAAATAAGTCTTGAAGAAATACTAAAATTTTGTATTTAAGTACATAAAGCTAAATAGACAATGTATTTTGTTTGTATCGATAATTTTTAAAAAAATTTAAAATTATGTAAATAAAACTGTGTCTTGTATAGTTTTGCTATATATGAAATCAAATGTCGTGAAGTGAATCTTTACTAACCAATGATTTTATCATTCAAGTTGTTATGTCAAAATTCGTCCTTTCATTTTAAGAATCTCAGCCACAATGTACTACTTGAAGATATTGTTTTTTTTTTTAAATAGTGAAATTTTAAGTTTTTTGACTTCTTTTACTGAGGTACTATGATCATGACATGTTTGTTCTTCAGTCTTTTTTTCCCAACTTTTGAGTGTAAAAATGAGTTATGTTCTTTCTTGAAAGCTTTTCTGTACAATTCTAAGCATATATTTTTTAAAATGTCTATAAATAATCAATCAATTAAAAATAATTCCTCAGGAAAAATATAAAGCCGAGTCATTTAAATATATTGTGATATTGCATTTTGTTCATTTATTAAAATTATAAAATAATATTAATTCTAAGTGAATAAAGAATCATGATTTAATATTTCCCCTGAGTACAGCTTTTTTTTTTTTTTTTTGCCAAAATTAATGACAAAAGGAATTTATCTGTAATAGTGGTTTCTCAAATATTTTGATGTACCCTTTATGCTAAAATCATGTAAGTTCGAAATGTGGGATTTTTTTTAAAAAAAAATTCATAAAGAGATGACTTATTTATTTTGTAATTCTTGCATTTTCAGATATGTGTGTGGAAGTCAATAATTTCCTATCAAATAATTTTCCCAAATGATTTGAAAAAATTGTAACTATTGTGAATTTATCATTGAAAATGGATTATCCTGAGTTATATCCATTTTTATTTAAATAAAAGCACTTTTCTCTTAAAGAAAAGTAAACCTGAACATTTGCAACATTTAGATAAAATAAGATATAATTTATTTGAATTGAAAGAAAGTTCCTGTGAAACTTTTTATTGTATTAATATATACTGGAGTAGTATTTAGAGTATTGTGAGTTACATTTTATTGATTCTTATTTGTTTGAAGATCTTAATTGTATCATTTAAGTAATAAGTATTGTATATAATACATATGTATATGTATTTAATGTGTTTTATAATACTTGCATGCATGTGTAATTGATATTTCGAATTGAATCTTTTGCTTTTCTGGACAAATTATATTAAGAGATATTTAACTTTGGCTATGTTTAATCACATTATTTATTGATTTTTTTGTAAATATTACTGTAAAAAATAGTGAATAAATATTTACTCCATATAATAAAATTTGTTTCTTTTTTTTTATGTTGAGCATTACATTATGTCACTTGTGTGTGAAATTTTTTTAATTAGTTTATTTTAAAGTAGGTAGGTATTTGTTATGAGCTTGTTGATTATTTTTTTTTTTAATTTGTCTCATGTTATCTATTATGGTTGTCAGCTTGACTGATTCACCATATCTTTGTGTATTAGAATCGCAAACATGCAATTGTAATCTAATTTTTCTGTGTTTTATTTTAGAAATATTACACAATCGTATAAAATAATGCATTTAGGAGCCAAGTTTATACATTATTAAACTACTAAATGGTGATTTATGCATATATTTTAATGGAAAATGTTTCTCTCCTTGCAAAATAGTTATGCTAATGCTATTGCTTTGGTCTATCTTTGACATGCAAAGACACAAATAACTTGTGACTTTGTTATGTATGTGTATATATTTTTACCTCTTCTTGATTTAATTTAGCTTTTAAAGTTTTTTATTTAAAGAAAATCATTCACTTATTTTTAATTTTCTTTTAACATTAAACATTTTTTGACTGTGCTTTCAGTGATGGAATATTTTATCTTTCATTTAATTGATGTAAATCTGTTAATTTTTTACTAATGCACCAGACATACTTCTGTATTGTGAGTGGAATATATATATATATATAATTTGCAATGTGTTATAAATTTGATATTATAATGAAACTTGGAATTGTTAGAATATATTGTTCATATGGTTAAATTAATAATAAGTAGTACATATTAATATTTGTAATTTTAAAGATTATTTTTCTTGCCATTCAATGTTTTATAGTTTTTATTCAATTTTTAATTAATTTTTTTTTTTACTCTTTTGTTTTTAAGAATATGTTCGGTACTTTTTCATTCCGCAGGCTGAGCTATTCAGTATTAGTGATTTATGGGCAATTGTAGAGTAGTTTCACGCTAAAGTAAATTTTTTTTCGTGTTACTTAGTTATGAAACCATCATCTCTACAGAGGTATGTAATGTTTTGGTACACTCTTTCGAAGGGAAATCTGTGGCTAGCCAAACTACAACACGTGATAATTCGAAGTTATCTTATAAAGCTCTCAACAATTCGAACACTCACTGTCATGTACAGTCCTGTAGCTGACAGGTTGGAGCTTACAAGTTTTTTTTTTTTGTATTCTCTCAGCTCGTCTACCCTGTAACATAGCCCTTTCGATGGTCATCTGTCTGCTACCTCTTCATAGTATTTTCCGGTTCCTCAGGCGAAAAGGCACTTCAATTGCTTTCCTTCTTCAAGCGGACTATACACAAACTTTAAAATAATTTTATACATGTGTGCAATTGTTGTTTAATTACATAGTTTAAAATTTAAATGTGTTAGACAAAATTGATCTTGTATTTTGGGAGTTTTTTTTCTACCCTCTTGATAATTCGAAATTTTTCATTGGTCTCTCCAACTTCAAATTATCGAGAGTCGACTGCAAATGTTTTCTACTAACTACTACTAACCATGATGCTGTTGGCGATGAAACTGAGAATAATAGTGCTAATCCTCAGACCCTGGTAGTAGAAAACTAACATATAAACCCTGCAGAAAAACCAGAACTTAAGGCTGATTCCGATGCACCAAAGAAGCCTGTTAGTGTTTTTTATTTCAAACCATTGCCTAAAACAACATAATGTGAGAAAAAAGAAAAAGCAAAAAACTGAGTTCCAGCATTCTTGCAAGCACACCTATCAAAGAAATGTTAGAACAAAGGAAAAAGCAGAAGGAAGAACAGGAAACTTTATTTATATTTATATATATAAACAGAGAAAAGAAGCCCGTGAAGCTAAAAAGGGAGCGATTGCTCAAAAAGTTTTGAAAATAAATTGCTGAAATTTTTTGTGTATGTTCTGTGTAACAGTAGAAGTGTTTTAAACTTCAGATTTATCAGTCACTGTTTTATTAAAAAATTTACAGTCCCTTATGTTAATATAATCACTGTTTTTTTAAGCAATTTCATATAATTAAGATAAAGTGCTCTAGTTTTTGTAAAAATTAAAATATCTCTTACCCTGAAGGTTATTTCAAAAAATGAATAATATAGCAACACACCAGAATTAAAAATTTGTTCATAAACTTTTGGTACAGAATGGGCGCCCCGTTTATGTTATTTTTTGTAAATTTTTACCCATTTTAGCCTATTTTTCCTAAGATGTACTAAGCAAATCTAAAACCACAAAAAAATTCCCATATCTCCCCCCTTTTTTTTAAAAAAAGAAAAAGTTTTTGAAAGTAGTGGGATACCTTAATGTATTTCTACTCCTTGAAAAGAGTATGCCTACCAAATTTCCAAGTCTGTTGGGGGTCTAATAGAGTTAATGAAGTATCGCGATGAGTGTACTCGCTTTTTTCCTTATATATATAGATTTTATGTTTAATTAGAATTTTTTTCTCACGATTTTAAACTATTAATGTCAAGAAATATTTTTTTTCGCTGGGCATGCAGCTTTGAGATGACAGTAAATTATCAGTTACCTTTAGATGAAATATGCTTAAATGATACTTAGAAACTAAGAGTCCTTAAAGCATTTTTAATAAAATTCAATCGTTTTATTGTATTATTTTTATTTGAAATTATATAAAACTGGCTGCTATATAGCTGTTGTTTGCACTTGTGAATTGAAAAATATAAACAATCGAGATGAAAGGATAAAAAAAAAAATGAATTCAAATTGTTGAATTTTTAGACAGGAAAAGGCGCATCATTCAATATCATTGTACCTAAAATTTATAAATCGGAACAACTCTTAGCTTAAAAAATTTTTAAACACATAAATCACAGTAATTTATTTCAGGATAACCTTTGTTTCGTCAAATTATCTCGGCGCAAGCTAGAATTTTTTTATTTTTTAAACCTTGTTATGCCAAATCAACAAAATTAAAATTCTAATATTGAAAAGAAAAGTTATTTTAAAATTATTTATTAAAATAACAATTATAATTCTTTCTCAAAGGACAAAAAATGGTTAAACTCAACAGTAAATAAATATATTATAAAAATATATAACAATCCTTAAAAAAACCACCAATCTCCTTTGGTCTGCAATATTATTGGTTTCAGAAAATCACAGACGGATTTTTTTTTTATTGATGCAAAGAAACGCCTGTTGCTTGCTTCTGTAAAAAGTGTTAATGCTCTGATTGATTTAGAACAACATACATGGAAAACAACAATTATCCAAAAAATAATTTTTGTAACAGAAATTATGGCACGACTAGGTACAGTGTTATTTGAACAAATCTGTTTTGTCTCTAAGAATTAAAGGAGAGAGATTCTTCCTTTAAATTAAATCAGTTGTGTAATTGTTTGCGCCCTTGATGGTTTTCCTAAATTTACTGAACAATCAATATAATATAAATAAATATATAAATCAGATTTTATAAAATTTATTTTTATATCTTTAGACACGTATTGTGTGTTATTCATCGAAGTTATTTTTGGTGTTTGACTACAAAGTTACAATTATCACTAAAAAGATACTTTATATATATTTTAATTAATGTTTATATTTTTCTTAGATATAATTTAATACATACATTTTTAAAAATGCTCTATGTACGCGGGACATTCCGAAAGCAAGTTTCGTCATTTTTTTTCACGTGAAAACGTTATTGCAAGAAAGAATGCACCATGACAGTATGAGCTACTTACTGGGTGGCCCAGCGGGTAATGTTTGAAACAAAGTCCAATAGATCTAGAGCCGCCTAACTGCTGTCCTTGTTAAAGATGGCGGGCACTTCAAACCTCTTTATCATTAATTGCCCAATATGTCCATTCAATAAACGTCATTAAATTCTTCTCATGTCTCTTGTTTTTATTTTTTCATTTGTTTCAAACATTACCCGCTGGGCCACTCGGTATCTTGCACTATTTTTCGACATAGGCGTCACCGGCATTGAGATATGTAGCGGTACCATCTATATAAGCCAGTAACTACCTCCGCACCACAGTGATCACTTTTGTCTAGCAGTAAGTTACGCGCTTACGAATCCAAAGGTACCTGGTTCTATCCTACAGGATAAGCGCGCCACTTCATTGGTGACCCTGGCTGAACTCAGGAAGACGCAACGTTCTGAACTGTCGTGGTGCCATCTACCTGCAAGAAGAGCAAGCAAAGTCGTCAAAACTCACTTGACGCAGCAAAGTCGTCAAAACTCACTTGACGCAGCAAAGTCGTCGAACCCTCTTGACGCAGCAAAGTCGTCGAACCCTCTTGACGCAGCAAAGTCGTCGAACCCTCTTGACGCAGCAAAGTCGTTGAACCCTCTTGACACAGCAAAGTCACCGGACCCACGCGGCGCAGCAAAGTCGTCTCACATATGATGCAATCAACAAAGTCGTCTCACATATGACGCAATCAGCAAAAGCCGTCACAGCTCATGACGCAGCAGCAAAAACACGCTTGATTAAACAAATACATCGTTCGTTCGCCTATCCACCGACTCACTGGTGGGGTGTATGTAGCGGTACCATCTATATAAGCCAGTAACTACCTCCGCACCACGTTGATCATTTTGGTGTAGTGGATAAGTTACTCGGCTTCGGATCCAAAGGTACCTGGTTCTATCCTACGGGATAAGCGCGCCACTTCAGATATTTGTCATAGATAATCAAGAAACTACTCTGGTCAAGTGCGATGCACAGCCTGTTCGATCCTTGAATTGTTTTGGAAGTTACGTCCCGAGAATGCTACTTTCAATGCAGGGAACTGGTGAAAGTCCGACGGGGCAATGTTCTTTCCATTCGTGAATTTGGAGGGATGCCCACTTCGACCTTCGTTTTCCGAAGTCTTCCTTCCTTCTCGGAACATTCAACACCAGCCACCAACTATTTAACGAGATATGACCTTTTCACCATAATAGGTCATGTTTGTTAACTTTAATTTGTTTAACATTTATATCTCTCTTAACTTTAAATTGTAAACTGGACAAGCACCTCCCACTATCTCGTATCTAACTTTTTGACTCCTGGGCAACCAAGTGGAGTCATTTTCCTCACCCTCCAGCATCCAAACAGAGAGCAGCCTCTCAGCTCTTTCCCAAGCAACTTTCTCATCCGGAACCTCAAGAGAAGTACCAGCACCATAGGCACGCCTACCAGTCGCCAAGATGTATTTCGCAGACAGATAAAAGCCACATTCTTCGATTCCACATCACAGAAATCCAGACATGGGATGGAGGGCTGCATGCAGCCCGTATGCCCACAGATACACCGCAATAACCATAGGAGGCGTTTTTAGACGATGAATACACTATTCCTTTTGGGCCCATTCATATTGAATAACAGCACGCACCTGTATTTGTACTCGAATAACCTCAAGTACGCTGGTCTGCTGCTCTCGCTTCTCTGACGCTGTGAGAATGCGTCATTCTTTCTATGTTGATGCTTCGTCGTTGAACCAGCAACAGATGTGGTTTCTTGTGGCGATTTTTTTCCCTCCCTTCTGATGTACGATCTTCCCTTTCAAAAACTGGCGAAGCTTACTTTCGGAACATCCCTCGTATTTATATTATATGTATATAACATTGTAATTTTTTTGTACATTGTTTCACATCTAGATATAAATGTATTAATTTGTTTCTTATTTTGCTTTTTACAGAAAGATACTTGGTGCAGTTTCCCTTCCTTGTTGAGCCGTGGTCAAGAACGAATTTTATCCATCCTTACTTTATTCAGCTGATTTCTGAAAAACGCTACTAGAACAGTTTCATCAATATTTTTGTACTCGGCATAATAAAGCATCCGTGATCTGCTATTGATAAAGTAAAAATAATAAATTGAAGAAAACACACATATGCACTGAACACCACTTTTAATTTGTAAAGTTTTAAATTAAAGAATAAGTAGCTATATATATATAAATACAAAAAGACCAGGCATTTTAAAATTTTAAGAAATGGGTAAGAGTCCTCGTAAAAGGCAAGTACCTCAAAAGGTTCCAGATTTGAGTGATTCGGTCTCGAAAGATGAAAACACGAACATCTTTGAGATTGTGAAGAGGCGCAACAAACGAGAAACGCCTAGTCGATCCAAACCAATCGAATCGAAAACAGACGAATCTTCTCCAAGTTTTGATGACAGTGATGAGGGTTCATCTGATGACAGCATTGATCATACTGAAGAGAAAAAAGGGCCATCTAAAAATTTACGTACATCAAATAAATCCACCATTGAAAAATCAAAATATGTTGAGTCTTCTTTTTCAGAGGATGAAGAATCGATTTCTAAAAATGATGCTGAAAACAGAAAGAATAAGAAAATAAGTGGAAACTCAAAAGTGAAAAAAACAAAGGGGTCAAAGGAAGAATCTCAAGATGATGAAGCTAAATCGAAATCTCCAGATAATGATGTTGAATTTTCTGACCAAGATGAAGAATCGTCCGGCGGTCTGCCAGATATTCAATCCCTTTGTGAAACTCTGGAGAAAGAATCTGTACAAGATAATTCGACATCTGTTGAAGAATCGCAGCGTAACCCTCGAATTGTGATTGCTATAAAATCTAAACCTGCACCCAAGAAAAGAAAAAATGATGAATTAGATGGGGAAAAGAAGGGAAAACGAGGAAGAAAAGCAAAATCAGTTCAAGAAATCAAAAAGCCAAAAAATGTAAGAAAAGATTCAGCCGCAACTGAAAAGACAGATGAGGAATCCGAAACTGACGCAAACGATGATAGCTCCGAAAAGGATTCAGGTAAAGGCAAACAGAATGTCAAACGCAAATTTCCTTGCCATAAATGCAACGCAGAATTTAACAGAACATACGAGCTTTTTGATCATACTTGTGAAGGGAAACGTCTCAGAGGATTCGCTTGTGAATTCTGCGATAAAATTTACCTAAAACGCAGTATATACATCAATCACAAAATTATTCATTCCAGGAAGAAGCCTTACAAATGTGGCCTTTGCCAAAAGAAATCTTCTTCTCAAAGTAACCATCTTTATCACATGAAAAAATTTCATCCCGAAGCCAAGCTATTCCCGTGCGAGTTTCCTCCCTGCACCAAGAGTTTCATGACAAGAAAAGAACAGATGGAGCACCATAAAACGCATACGAAGTTCATTTGTTGCTATTGTGACGAAGCATTTAACAAAAATTCGACAATGCTTTCTCATAAACGTAAGGAACATGATGTGTACTTCTGATCCTGCTGGTTTCAAAAATCTCACAATGGGCATGTTTTCTTAAGTGCTAAATTTTTTAGTGATAATTTGTTGCTTATTTTATCTATTCCATGTAGCATTATATTTGCTTTTACAATTGTCATTATATGTGGAAAGAAGAATTTTGAAAGTTACGTCATTCTCCGTTGGAAGAAGGACTTCTGTCTATATAAACTATTTTACAAAAAGAAAAGGCAATCTCGCACAAAACAAGAAAAATAAGCCGTACAGAAGAAGGTGTTTCGGGTTCCAAATCCCTCCATCTGAAAAGAAGTTATAGACTTTTATGAATTACTGTTAGAAAAAAAATTGTGTTCACTCGTTTAAAAGACACCTCTCTTAAGAATATTAAACGCACTTCTCTGGAAGCACATTGTACTTTAGTTTATTTAATGGGCAAAATTCAGGGCGGTCACATGATAAATGTAATCACGTGTTCTCCATTGAATTTAAAACTTAACATTAGATTTATGGTTGCTCATCTTGTAAAATTTCAAATTTGATAACTGGGTAAAGATGTTCAAGTATTAAGATTCTTCACACAAAGGGTTTTTCAAAACTTAAAAAGAAGATTCTTATGCTAAATGTGTACTTTCAAATCAAATGCACTTCGTCTTCGTGCGTTGTCATTGTTTATAAATATGTATTTTTTAAAGAATATTTCTGCAAAAAGTAAAAGTTAGCAATAGTGAAGCACATGAACTGATTGGCTGGAAACGTGATTGCAATTTATCATGACGCCACATGAAATTAGCCCATTAGCTAACGCAAATTCCATAGCAATAATTTTTTTGATTAAATCCCAATGGGAAATGAAATGAAAAGAAAACATTTTTAAAAAAATGTTGGCAGTGTGTAGGAAATTCTTCATATTTAGAATTATTTTCAGTCTGTAGATTCTCTGCTGATTTTTAAGAAAGTTAATATATCATTGACAATGTATTTAGTTTTTAAATATGCAGTTACATTTTCATAATATAAGTTTTTATTTGAGAAACTGTGTTCTGTAAAAAATGTGTATTTCATCGAATATTTCTAAATTTTATGGGCGCATTATGATAAACGGATGTATGTGTCACAACGTCTGGAATTAATGTAAAAATTAAGGCTATTTTGTTTGTTCAAATTCCGGTACAGGCTAAGAAAATGTGTTCAGTGTCCGGTACAGGCTCTTTGACATCAAATTAATTGGTATGAAAAAATTTTTGAACTTATATTATTAAACACCTAATTTAGAAAATATGAAATTTTGTGAACATAAAAATAGAAGCCTTTATTACAGTATTCCGTAAAAAAAATTAATTTAGATATGTTATCATTACTCGTAATATTCTTAGAAAGCAATGTATCTCCTTTCCTAAAAAATCCCTGGATTTGTTTTTATAACATATACGGTATACTCGTATATCATATTAGTATACATAAGAATAACGCTTTTAAGTATATCTTAGAAAATTATTATACTGTTTAACTTTTAATTTCAGCCTAGTGATGTATAAATATATTTACATTGAAAAATTTTACAAAAACAGCTGCTGTTTTTTTTAAAAAAAAAATGCATTGTTCTGTGAATTAAAATATGTATTTCTTGAAATATGTAGTTGATGTTGTTCATACATCTCTTCAATCTCTATGTAGTAGGAATGGCCATTAGTATTTTCCAGATTATTTTGTTAGTTATAACATTACTTTCCGGATCAATTTTATTATTAATTTTCTTTCTTTTAATATTTTACTTTTTTATGTGTCTTGATTTGCATTTTATGTGCATTTGGAGTGCAGTCAGATATAAGGCTTGTGTATTGTGTTTAATATATATATGTGAAGTTGTGTTTTTTTAGAAAAAAAAATCATTTAACTTTCGATTGCATTTAAGTGTTGAAACATCGATATTTTGTGTCATTTGGGTATATTTTAATTGCAGAAGCTGTAATTTAAACACGTTATAAAATCATTTGAAACTTACTGTTGATTTTTAAAACATCTTGGTATCACCCATGCTTAGATGGAAATTGCTTATGCCCTTATACTATTGTAGTGTGTGTATGTCTTTTTATTTTCTTAAAAGTTTCAATAAAAAACATTTTTTTTATTTCATAGTGTGTGCGAATAAATCTTCACATTCAAAAGTTTACCCCTCTCCTTCCAAAATCAAGCAAATTCTTTGAAGCCCATTTTTTAAAATTTGGAATTATGTTACTCTAGTAATATGAATATATAAGCATTAATATATTAAAATTTCAAAAGTAGCAAATATACTCGTATTTTTGTGTTTGATAAATTTTTTTTGTATGAATTGATGTAACTAAATAGTTGAAACGTGGTAATAAATTTGAAAAAAGCGTATTTACGTGTATAACACGTTTTTAAAAAGGTTGTACTACTTTAAAAAATATATTCATACAGCATTTGCACATACACAATCCTATATAGGGCCAGGGACCTCTCAAGACTTCTTGAGGCCCTGGGCCCTTACATAAATGTAGGCTGCTCTACCTATGAACCTTAGAAGTAGATGGTACATAGCACACGTTTTCAAATACTCGTACAAGCAATAACCCGAAACATATAAATGTGCATGACTTATAATCGCACGAACCGGCTCGACCAACAGCCACCTTTTGGCTGAATAAGTAATGATGGTGTATGAAGGTAGGCCTAGGCCTATACATAAACGATGCTCCTCACATGTAACCAATTGAGGCTACAATATCCCAATATTGTAGCCAATATTCCCAGTTTTTCGAAGAATACAACCGGAAGGAACATGCGACCGTTGAAATTATTCGAATCATGATTTTACTGAGGCATTGTCAAAAACGAGACGATGCTCCCATAGCCCCCCCCGGACCTATGTCTTAAGACGTCCCTGTATAGGGCATTTTCAACTATAATGTGTTTAAATAAATAAATTTTTCTCTTATAAAATTTAGGTCTGTCTGCTATTTTAAATTAAAGATCTTACAAGGGCAGGGCATGACTAAGGAAATTCATTTGGGGATGAGATTGTTTAATAGTAGTATTCCTTTAGGGCAGAGATTCCCAAACATTTTTGCTTCATAGACCCCCTGCCATGTTTTTCATCTTTGGGTAGACCCCTGCTTATCTAATATTAAATTTTTGTACATTTATCAACTTAAATGTTTTTTTTTTGTGACAGCTGCTACTTATTTTAAGAGTTTTAAATTTCTAACTGTAGTGAAGTATAGTGTTTAAAACACACATTTAATTAATTTTAAATCTAATTTTAATGATACATAAAATATTTGAGCAACAAACAAAAATACTTTTAATGGAAGGGGTGAATCTGGATATATTCAATAACAAATTTTCAACATTTTGCACATCAGTCTTGTCGAGTTAAACCTTAAATCTCCTCGGTTTGTAGTGTCTTAAGGTTTTTTTTGGGGGGGGGGGGGAAGCAACTGCGGTGAAACTCTTTTCACTAGGAAAAATGAAGTTTTTCACTATATTCCATAATTTGACATAAATTACAGGTATGACTTTTAAAAACCTAGCTTACTCTGACATCCGTTTCTAAACTTTACTTAAGATCTTCTTTACTGCCTATTTCGACCAGTTCCTCTTGTAATATATTTATTTTCTTCAATGTGACCATATGAGATCCTTGTCTGTTGTGGTATTACCATAGTCAAAGGATTTTGGGACCTCGTTGCAAAATCTGAAGAGAGGGCATTGAAATATTGAGCGTAGGTTAAAACGTCATCTTCCTAGCAGATTGTCTGTGACAGATTGAGCAACTGGGAAAATTCGTGTCGTCCGGTATTACACTGCTTTATTTTGTTTTAATAAAATATATGCTGTCATCCTTGTAACTGTGCAAATTAACCTCATGAAATTTAGTAAGTAAATCTATTAACTAGGCAAAAATAAGGTTTCCCCTTGATTACATTTTCTTTTAAAATTAAAGTCACGATCTGGTTTAATGAGAGCCACTATCGTAGACCCCCATTTACACCTCATAGATCCCTAAATTATTTTTTCATTGACGTGAACCCCTTGTAAGTCGTCATAGACCACTTTGGGAATCGCTGCCTTAGGGTGTTGAACCCTCAATGTATTAGCACCAAATGGTCAGTCCAATTCAGAGGAAATAGTCTTCGAAATTCATACTTAGCCTTTATGCAATTAAGTTTTAATTACCGTCAGAGATGCAGTGGCGTAGGTGGTAGCGTACCTACATTCCACGCTGTCGATCAGGATTCAAGCCGCGCGATCGGTCTTTTTTTTTTTCATTTAATCATTTTTACAATTAAATAAATTTATTTAATAAAGACATATTTTTATAATTATAAAATAATTAAATTAATAATATATAAGATGTATTATTTTAGTACATTAACCATAAAATAATTAATAAAATAAATGATTATAATATACTGTACTAAAAACTATTTGTAACTAATTTTTATATAAAATATTTAATATTTTACAAATCTTTTTTAAACAAATTTATTGAATTGTAAAACTAATTAAATGAATTGGAAAACAAAAGATATATCATGCCGATCGCGCTACTCGAGCCCTATTCGCCCGCGTAGAAAGCAGGTACGTTACACGTAAGCAACTGTGTCAATGGAATTAATTAAAACTTAATTGAAAAAAAGCTAAGCTTGACTTTCGAAGGCTATTTTCTCCGAATTGACAGCCCATTCGGTGCTATTACACTGAGGGTTGAACACCATAAAGGAATACTACTATTATACAAAGTACCGTCCGTAAATGAATGTTCTTATTCGTGCCTTCCCCCTCGTTAGTATTAATTCTACGGAATTTCCATTTTCCAGCTTTCCTTCCTGGGCAATTGTATTTATTTAAGTGCATTCGAGAAATGTAGTTGACATTAAAAGTAATTTTGCTTATTTCAGTGATTAGTTGATAGGTTTTCAGATCTTTTAAAGACTCCAGCAGTTGCTTAATCCCATATATAAATTTTAGTATTTGTATCTTAGACAAACCCACGCCGTTGATCCTAGCCTTTCACAATTTTTCAGGCAGCTTCGCTGGTATTTCAAAAAAGCCGTAAGCATGCTTCAGCCAAAAAGAATTTTTTTTCCGTTCCGAAGTTAATTTCAGTGTGTGAATTCGTTTCTAAAAGCCATTTTTAAAGGAAAAGTGTATGTATAAGTGTGAAATCGTCTAAACTGATACGCAGCCAATAGTGGAAAACCGTTCATGTACATTGCTTTAATATTGTTTAAACATATTCCTATATTTCATTAAAAAGTAATCAATAAAAATGGAAGTTTATCCTATGAAAAGGCTTAATTTATTAAATTAGGAATGGAATCACAGGGAATGAAAATGTTTGGCTTAAAAAATAATTTTTCGTCAAAGGATTATGGTGGAAAAATGTTTATTATTTTATAATTCATCAGTGGCTTAACGGAGAATATTAGCCCCCTGCAAAGTCAGGTTTTGGGCTCCAAGCTGGATCTTACAAAGGATTGCAAAACCATATATACTTGTGTCAGTCAGGCTTTTGGCCCCCCGCGATGCGGGGGTGTACGTTACGCCACTGTAATTCGTGATTAACTATCAGACGAATAAAGATGCATTTGTTAGTTATGGACATTGGCGCGCACAGGGCTGGGGGAGGGGTCTGGACACCCCCAAAGCCCTTGAGTTTTTTTCGATTGATGATAATCCTATATTTTATACAACGTAAAATAAAATTAAGTACTTGTAATTAACAATTTATTTTATTAATTAATGCTAATTATTAATTCAATAATTTATTTTTTATGGTTTTTTGTTAACAAAATCAGAAGAATCAATTGATGTCGTCTTGAGGTATGATACGAGTTCGGATACTTTCTTCCATGGACACCCCCTGTAAGATTCACCGGACTGGAAAAAAAAACGATATAGGTGGCGCTACCATCGGAATAGGGAATGACGGAACGGAACAACAATGGCGGCTACGACCTGTATCATGGACGAACTAAAATGGCGTGAAACAACAGTGTAATGTTTAGTATTAGTGAGTTTTAAATATTGTGTGTGTGGTGTGGCTGTTAGAACTAAATAAAATCTTTAGCCACTAAAGATGGATTGATTATTTGCGTTCCTGGTAGTGAATGAGAAATCTTCAGATTTAAATTAAGAACCTACAGCGGAGAAGGATAGTAATTCCCCCCTTGAAAATTTTTTGTGTGCGCTACTGGTTATGGATATAAAGAACAATATTTCCAGTATTTGTTGTACTTTAAAAATCGGAATAATTTTGCATTCCTGAAAAATTTCATGACAGAATTCATAAGTTTACGTTGAGTAAAATGTATTACATTTTGTGATAACTTTTCCGATAACACTCTTATAATAGAACAGGCCATAGTCTTCTGTTGTTGTTGTTTATGCCACCTGATCGACAGAAACATCAGATCAAAGTCCACGAGGCGGCTAAGGGCTAGATTTTCACACCTGTCTTTAACCTTAGCTTTGAGCACCATGCAAGGTGACTGTGCGATTTTGCTCAGTTCCACCCCAATTTTGAGGGAGAGCACCCTGGGGGTGGTCAGGGGTTTCCCACCTTTCTTCCCCTTCCACAAACCTCCCGAGAGAACTTGCGGCTCGATGGCTATTTAGAGTGCCCCCATGCTGCAAAGGCACTATATATTTACAAACATCCATGCCTTCTCCGGGATTCGAACCCAGGCCCTACGGCACCGCTGCTAACCACTATATCGTATGGGCGGCTCGCTGAATTTGTGTTTGATAAATATGCATATGTGTGAAAATTAATATTGGATTGCAATTGTTCATTACCTGGCAATTACATGTTCGTCTTAAAATTTTTTTTTATTATCTCATTTATTTTTAAAATTACGTCAGCTGCTGTTGTTGCTGAAGAAAAAGAATTTTTATTTCCCATACAATGTACGAAATATTGATATGTTTTTTTATCCTTTTGAGATGGAATTTAAATTATCTTGCTCTAAGTGTTTTTAATGCTTAAAAGAAATGTTTCTTAGATAAGAATGGAAATCTCTTTAAACGTAATAATTTTTTAAAATGTTTAATTCATTACAAAAGTATCTCATCGACTCTATGTGTGTGTATCAGAATTGTAAATAAAAGACACAGTTGTCACAGATTTAATTCATGAATTAATTTACTTCAGTTGAAAAAATAATACAAAGAACTGAGGTAGGTTCAATAATATATATACAAAAAAGATACTCATTGCGGTTGAGCAAAATAAATGACTTATACAAAGCACAGTTATGACCACATCGGTATTAGTTAATATTTGTACCAAAAAAATTGTTGCACAAAATTGTGCTGAGTGTTTTGTTCCTGCACAATCAACACATAATAAAACTGAGTTCAAATTTCAGAAAATTCATCATCATTGTACAGTTTTGCTTTCATTTTAAAAATTGTAGTTTTTAACATAGATTCCTTTTTAGATATTCATTCATTTACAGTTTATTTTAAAAATAAAATAATAAACAAAAAAAGCATTAAAAATAATTTGACAAATAAGTTTATGGAAAAATAAATAGTTTGCATTTATCCAGAAAATAATGTATATCCTAGGAGAGGAAGAATATATAAACTTTACAGAAATTGATAAAAATGTATTTAATTAAATTATGAAAAGTAACTATCATTGTTATTTAAGATTTTAGCATTTTATTCCAGTTTTATTAATTAATTCTATTGTATGTATCTGTGAACATCTAAAGACAAGTTGAAGTTTTTCTTAGTCAATAAAATGTTTAAGCACATTATGTGTCAAAGCACAGGAACAAAACATTCGTCAAAAGTCTCGATTTGAGCTTGCAACTAAAAACAGTAATGTCACAAATTGCCGAAATCACGCGTTCTCTTGAGAATTCATGTACGAAAGTTGTGAAATATAAAGAAATGACAAAGTTAGTGGAAAAACATTCAACTGATGAATGTGCAGACAATTCCATTTTTTTTTCTCGCCACACGTTCCAAAAAAGAACTTTCCAAATGATATGCTTTTGTGGATGACAGATGAGTTTTACAGAAAACTCATGATATGTTCGACCAGTACAAAATATTCTAATCAATAAATACTGGAGAAATAACTTTAATCTTAAAATATTTCATTCGATTTATTGATGAGTGAAGTATTCGGAATACTTCGGTTCTATTATCTTGTGGTTATTTGTTGAGAAGAAATTTACAACCATTAAAAAAACGAAAAATGAATTCGAATGTTCAAATATGTGTTTAACTCTTGCTTTTCTCTCTCTTTTTCTCACACACTCATTCTAAACTAATTCTTTAAATTCATATTTTTTTCTAATGCAAATATTTTCATAATTTATTTTACAAAATTTTTAGTTACTAATTTTTTTTCAGTATATTGTTCCATAATTGTATTTAGAAAAATATTTATAATAAATTTGTCTTTTGACATTTTTTTATAATTTTAATTTTGAATTTAGTTCTTAGATCTCTCAATAAACAAAATATTTAGAATGAATTCTCACATTGATTTTATGTACAATAAGAAAAGACATGTGAGAACATTCGTCTATTTCAAAAATTACATCAATTCGAAAGCTATATTAATTCGTTTTATAAATTTCGGAAAATAACACATTTGGATTTCTTTTCTGCATTAGTTCGAATTGAATTACTTATAAGAAAATATACACGAGTTTTGAAAAATCCCAATAAATTTAAGTAGCTCGATTTCTGAATTATAATGGCTCTTTTCGATTTATACATTGATATATAATACTCTCTTGCGAGTATAATTTGAAAAAATAAACTATGCTTTTAATATCTCGATACTTACATAACACATTTTCGATCACTGACTTTCTGCTTTTTAACTTGCAATATTTCTTTCAATTACATCCAAACATTACCTTTTCACGACAATCAAACAGCAATATTTCATAAAAAAAAAAATACTTAATGTTACGAGAAATCTATTTCATATCACATGGACCATTCAATAAAGCAAGGACTACATATCATGTATAGAATTACAACACTTGGGAATTCTCTATTGACAATAATACATGTAGAATTAAAAATCCAAAGTAATTGGCAGTTACAATTGAGATTATAAATAGTAGTTTTTGTACACTAAGTATTACATAATCTGCAAATGCTACAAAGATTTCTAAAATTTGGGTAAACACCTTTATACATATTACACATCAACAATACATGTATTTATTTATAAAGCACATCGAATGGGTAAATAGGATGCTAACATCAATATTTCAATGGACAGTTTTCCTGTAAAGACCTAGATTTTCTTAAATAGTTTCTTTTGGAAATTTTGAATACCTTGTTTGAGGATTTTAATTCATATCCAACAGGTTTGAAATCGTATTGCAATAATTTTCAACTACTCGAATATTTATCAAATTCTTTTCAACACCAATTATCTTCAACCTCGATTACTTCAACAGAATGTCTCAAAAAAAATTACAGAATAATAGTGATGAAATTGGTTTTTACTTACAGGAATTTCCATTCTATATTTATGTCAAAATGAAAAACATGCATTTCTTTTCACGAAGTTGACAAATGTAATTCAATTTGAATAATTATATTATAATACCAAATATATGAAGGACAAAGATTGTTCCAGTTTTTGAAATATAGTTTATTATGATGAATTTGGTGGATATAGATTATATATATATATATAGCTTCTATTCATAGAATCACTGAATAACTTATTTAAATTTGAATCATATCTATGTATGAAATGTCTTACATAATGGATACCTGATTTTATGGTGGATTCAAATGTATCCTTTTGTAGAATTTTTTTAACTAGTCAATCAATTTCACTTTTTAAGAGTCGTAAAAAAAGATTTTGTGTTAAACTGTCCCAAAAGTAATTGTTGAAAACCTTTTTTCATTGGACTTTTGGGGCCAGTCTCTAGTTTTTACTGTTTCCAGAAATTCATAGAGAAGCCAACAAATGATTGTTAGAAAATTCGATTTCTTTCGGACAAGAAAGTTTTTTAGGGAAATTATTCTAAAATTCGAAATGGCGCTTCTTTTTTTCTGTGAAAATTGGGAATGAATTTAATTACTATTAAAATAATGGATACATTGATTATATTATATATGGGAAAAGTGTTCATCTAATAAATCCACAGAGCTAACACTTATAAGCTATAAACATTTCTGATGCTAAAATTTAAGGTTAAAATGTACGATCAAGATGACGAATTTTATCTTCAGACGTTTGAAAGGGATTGATTTCACCAAGTCAATTTATCTCCAACGTAAACAACTCTAACTTCTGGAAGTATTCTTTACATTTCGAAAAGAAAAAAAAAAAACTGCTAAAGGAAAGGTAGGATTATTATTTACCTAAATTTTCTTTTTTAATCTGTTTCCATCGAAATCAAATTTTTTTTCCAACAAGAGAACAGACATTTAGACTAGAACATTCAAAAATCAAATAGTTTTCCATAGCTGTTTTTCGCCTAAATTTCTATTTTAAAATAAATTATATCTTTGTTCCGCACACACACAAAAAAATCCGAAGTTTGACACCGATATCATTTAAGATATCAAAATGCTTCGGTAAATTCGTGTTGCAAATCCCCCCCCCCTCTCATATACTGGTTAATTTAGTTAAAACTTTCGTTTTGTTTAAAGCTTTGTAAACAAAGCAAAACAAAAACAGGTAACAAATTTTTTTGTTTTAAATGGTATATGTAATTAATACAATTCAGGGATGCCAGTTTCAACAAATGTTGAATATGGATCAGAAAACTATAGATAATTGAAATTTGCAAATGAATCGATAAAGTATATTAGAGACAAAAATAGAAGTACTTATTCAAATACGTGTATCAAAAAAATTTCATTATTCCATAAATAAGGAAACTCAATAATTTTGCACACCTAAAAACTTCGATCTTATTTTTTCTTTTTCAAGTTCTTTGGGGTTTTCTTTAATTTGATTGTCAGGTATTATTACTGATTGGCATTTCATTATCAAAGATTTTAATTGCTAAATGAAATAATCTAAAATATGGATATCAATTATTTTATAGTGCTGATTATATTTAGCTTAGGAATAAAATGAAATTATTCGACACAATATGTTTCAAAGTTATCATATATTAAAAAACGGGAGTGTACGTCTAAAAAAAAATCGCCTGAGAAAATAAATCAAACTTCTTAAAATACATGGAAGCCCATTGAAAATTAAATTAAAAAAAATTATAAAATATTCTGAATAAGTTTGAAATGGCATAGTGAAATTTTTTTAAAAAAAAGACCAACATATAGAATAACGAATGAATACATAATTATCTATTGTTTATATTGTTTATTTAATTTGTTCTATTTCAAATTTTTAAGAACTGTTTGAGTTTACACTTTCGTGGAGTAGTAATATTAACTCCAACACATTTCAAAATCCTTGGTCTATCGAATTAATTTTTTAAAGCTTTAATCATTTAATATATTGTTTAGCTACCTAAGCCATTTTATTTAAATTTGTAGACATAGGCGAATTTTATTTTAATTTATTTTTTCAAAAAGAATTTAGAATATATATTTCTACTTTAACTTCAGAAAAAAAAATCGCAAATGAATGGAATTTTTTCAGTATGTTGCAGTTAAACTAATTTTGTTGAAAACTATATAAAGAACTTTTTTGAAGAAAAAAAGTTTAATTAACAGAAATTCGATGGTTAAGCTCAAAAATATATGAATCATCTTTCCTTCTTAATTGAATTTATTTGTTTATGTAAAATTATGATCGCGTTGTGTATGACTAATTCCTCTGCGAAAAGAATGTAAGCACCAATATGTTTTGATTGAACTAGTCTAATCACATTTCCTATTTCGTTATTGGTCAACTTACAACACATCGCACATATTTTTAAAAATCTAACATCAATCTTATTTTTAATTTTTCATGTGTGTGTATATCATTTCAATATTAAATCTTCACAATTAGAACAAACTTTTACCTTAGTTGAACTCTGAAGCAGCTGGTATCTTTCTAAGTAAAGAATTCGATAGAGAATTTCTAGCATTTGTGACAAACAATCGACTCGGCTGCAGTTGTGCAAATGACTTATCTGCCCACAACAAGCTTCAATCGACCAGCGAGTGTCAGCTTATTGTCCTCGGAAGGACATGATTGAAGTTGTACACACATTTTGATTGATATGCGTTTTGTGCACCAGTTAAATATTACACTGGAAAATCGGGTGGCAAATTGCCTCTCCTATCCTGGCCAAGATGCCATTCCATATCAAGGAACCTGTCCACACTGTTTCGACCATGGGAATTCGAGAACACAGAGTACAAACTGCTGCTACTTCTGTGTTTATGACTCCTAACCATGGCTCTACGAGGGTCCATGGACATCGATGCTGCGTATGCTTGTTGGTGCCGGGACGGTGGCACGGGCAAGAGACGGCTTCTAACAATTCTTTCAGGTGGTATGGGAGGTGGCACGGCCCTTTCCCTTTCGCAGACGAGATCGTACATGATTTCTTCGTAGACGTGGTGTTCTGCAGACGCCGCGTAAGAGGAAGCAGAGGCAACACTGCGAGCATCTATCTCTTGTTCCATCAGGGAACCAGTAGAAGCAGGTCTTCCAGCTGATCTCATTCCCGTTGTCCTCCTGTATCTGGGGAGGATGGTCTGGTGGATAATGTCTGCGGACGGGCAACTGCTGGTAGCACCTGAAGAGCTAGGTAGCATTTGGGAGGAATGTTCCACTGGTGCACGATAAGGAATGATCCTATTGGAACGTGTGATGGCCTCTTCCATGCGAAAGTCCTCTATCATTTCCAAAACTCGGATAGCGGCTTCTGTCAGTTTAGAATCTGTTGCGTGGTGCTGCTGCCTGTGATGTCTTGACAGTAACTTGGTTGCATTCCTCGACGAGCGAGGGACGTGTGCTGGAACACCATATATGTGTTGTTGCTGCTGGCTTCGCAGTTCACCTTCCATAGAATGAGCAGATTCGCTTCTTTTTCTGTACAAGGAACTTAGATGGCTTTCGCTGAGTGGTTCGGCGCACTTTGAGGCTGCAAGAAGAGTCACGAGTTAGTTACATAACAATATTTTGAAATTTCTTTAGGAATTGTGTTTTTAATGCAATGGCAAGGAGACAGTTATTTTTTTAAAATTAAACGAATTATATAACTTTAAGATTTTATTGAATATTGTTCAATTTGTAATTCACATAGCAAGTATTCCTGTTCATTACGTAGTTTGTAGACATTTTGAAAACTGAAATGCATGCTCTTCGTTCTACCGATCTATTTTCTAAAATAATGATTGTGTGGATTTTATTAAATTATATTTTTGTTTAGTTAATTATCATGTTTTTTATTCATTCTCATCAATGAAATACTAAAACAAATGTCTAGAATTTTTAATTAACAAGGATTAAATATATCTGTTGAACTGAATATTTATTTGAATTATTAATTCATTTATACTGCTTTTCTTCCACTTGAGTAAGCAATTTTGTAGTCATTTTAATTAAAAAATAAAAAAGTAGGTGTGCAGAATGCAATGCATGTGAAATGGCAATTATTAACACTTTCTATCAAATAAAAACATTATCTGAATCTAACATATTGTGTTAACTTTTACCTTTGATTCCCAAAAGTTTAGAAATTTTCTTATATATTCATCTATATATAAAAGACTGAATATATGGGCTAATTAAGACTTTATATTTCTAATGTAAAAAGAGAATCTTAAAATAAAATGTTAAAGATATAAAAACATTGCCTATCAAATTACACTGCTGGCCACCATAAATGCAACACCCTGAAGGAAGCACGCAAATAACATGATATTTACAACATACATTAGCGGAGGTGAGATATGCAAATGATTAGAATTTCAGCGCAGACTCACATCACGCACGCCTGTGGCGCCACCTCAAAACGCTATTTAAGGCTTGGAGATTTCGACGATTTCAAGTTCGGTAATTGTGTTTTTTTTCAAAAAACGATCAGTTATGTCTCGTACAAAACAGCGATCAGCTTTTGATCAAGTATCCGAGTTCGACAGAGGAAGGATAGTGGCCTACCGAGATTCTGGATTACCTTTCAGGAAAATCGGTAGTCTTGTTGGACGAAACCAAACAACTGTAATGCGGATATGTGATCGTTGCATGCAGGAGGGTACGACGGATCCACATGGTCGATCGCATCCACCTCAGTGCGCCACTTCACGTGAGGACAGGCAAATTGTGCGCATGGCAGTGACGGATCGCGCAGTCACATCACGAACCATAGCACAGCACATTGAGTCTGTAACGCATCATTCAGTGTCTGCGCGAAACATTCGACGCCGTTTACAGCAGAGTGGTCTGTCCGCAAGACGTCCATAGCTTGGTCTACCCTTGACGCCGAACCACAGACGTCTCCGCCCCCAATGGTGCGATCAAAGAAGGATGTGGGTGGCAGAATGGAATGAAGTTGTCTTTACTGACGAGTCACGTATCTGTCTGCAACACCACGATGGTCGGATTAGAGTCTGGAGACACCGTGGTGAGAGGATGCTGAACAGCTGCGTTATGCACCGCCACACTGGTCCTGCATCGGGTATTATGGTATGGGGCGGTATTGGATATCACTCTCACACTTCTCTAGTACGCATTGCCGGTACTTTAAACAGCCAGCACTACATCTCCGAGGTGTTGGAGCCAGTTGTCCTTCCTTACCTTCAGGGCTTGGCCACAGCCATATTTCAACAGGATAATGTGCGACCACACGTGGCACGCATTGTCCAAAGGTTTTTCGTCAATCACCAGATTGAATTGCTTCCCTGGCCGGTTCGCTCTCCGGATCTTTCGCCGATAGAAAAGATGTGGTCTATGGTTGCTCAACGATAGACCCAGATTACACCCCTAGTGGCCACACCACATCAACTTTGACAACGTGTGGATGCTGCTTGGTCTGCTGTACCCCAAGAACACATCCAAAGTATCTTTGAATCAATGCCGAGGCGTGAGGCAGCGGTGATCTCCAACAATGGCGGCTACTCTGGCTACTGATTCTTGCAGGAAGCACACTTCACAGAAGTCTATAAATTTAATCATTTGATACTTGGTCAACATGTTATCTACAAAATAAATTTTGTTGTGCTATCTCTTGCCTTTCTTGGTGTTGTATTTACGGTGGCCAGCAGTGTATTTGAAAATAAAATTGATGACTGATTATTGTTAAAAACATAGCAAGATTAAAAAATTTTAACTAAAAATTCAGCACTTCTTGATGGCACTTTGAAGCACACACGGATACTCATTGATATAAAACAGAACTGAGAGGGGATGCTTTAGATTTGGAATAAATTATTTGTGTGGTGTGACTGTTCACAATCATTAATGTACACCGTGTCCGAAAAAGATTGTCCGAACGCGGTCACCCGGTGCTTTTGCCTTTGGATAGGTAACCTGTTTCCATTAGTTGTGTATGCCAACGTTTAATTGATCCGGTGGATCGACCCCAAATTGTCACCGAAAGTTGCTTTGAACTGTGATAACATTGTTTTTGTGTATTACACAGCACAAAATGCCTTCTGTGGTTTGGTGGACGCCATGCTGACCATTTTGTACACAAAGGGAAGGAAGATATTTCAAAACTTGGAGTATATAGTAGCTTTTAGGCCAATTTTCACACTCTCTACACACTGTGTTCCTAGGAAAAAAATAAAGAAAAAGGGTATATTCTTTTTCGAACAAGGTGTATATAGCTACTCTTGAATATGATATTTTCATGTATGGTCCTAGAGCTCTTTTGAAAGATAATTTATCAATATTTTAGTCAGTTTCACCGACCTCAAAGACCTCTTGTGATCAATTAACTAAACCTTGTTGATATAAAGACACTCTTTTGAATAGACACAATCCACATTTAGATATATCATTTAACATCTGTTGAATAAATGTTAAAATCTCACTTACACGAAATGAGTTGGAATCTGGCACACCTGGTCTTCTCTTCCAACATAGTAACGTAATTATTACCAGGAGGAAATTCTTGGATGCTCTCCAGGTCGTAGTACTCCACGCCACTCAACAAGAAATCCGAGGAACTTTCACCACCCCCTTCCTGGTCGATTTCTTCGCCCCTGCAACTCTCCCTAGAGCTCCGTCCGTCTCGGGGCGTGAAGGTCGAGTCCGAAGATGAGCTTGTGGCACCACTGCGAAACGGATACGGTCTGCACTGGTCCCTCCAATCGTCATCCGTCATAGTGCGAGGTGAGAGGTCGCTGTCACGAAACGTGCTCGAGGTTGCAGAAGATGGTATGGATTCGTTTGGTGATCGCTGTACATCTGATCGATCTGGGAATAGATTTATTATATTAGTAAATCAAAAGACCAAATTGGTATTCCCTATAGACCAGGGATTCTCAACCACTGTCCCGCGGCACTTTTGTGTGGCGCCAAATTTTTTTTAAAAATTATTAATTATACTTTGAGGGGAAGGGGTGGGGAATATCTGGAACAGTATCATCCGGCCGTTTTGTAGAAATAAGATATTCATGAAATTGTTATTAACCATTTGACAACACTAAAGGAGACAGTTATTCATTACTTCACATATTTAGATAAATAAAAAAAAATTGATTGGGTTCGTAATCCATTTGTGGTAACGGATACATTTGTGTATGATTCAATTTTGAATGAAGAGGAAGAACAAATTTTGCTCTGTAATTATCGAGATTTAATTTCAAAACATTCGGAAAAGTCAATTAATTCATTTTGGATTAAAATTAGAGCTGATTATCCCATAATAGTAAAAAAAAAAAAGCTTTAAAAATGTTGTTACAATTTTCTACATCTTATTTGTATGAATTCGGATTTTCAGCATTAACAAATCGTGTTTTAGAAATTAATAGCAAAAAGAAAATTATTTCTTCTTTTCTGAGTTTACAGAGATATCAAAGAAAACAGAAAGCAAGAAAAAAGCATTATAGCACAAAATATTTTTTCTGTTCTACATTTTGATAAACATCACATCAATTAATTTGTTTTGTATAATAAGTGTTGAAATTTATCATAAGGAACTTTAAAATTTCAAGACACACTCTTTTTTTGGTTGTATAGCTTAAAAAAAAACCTGCTGAATCTTTCTAAGAAATCTTAATTTACACAAAAATCTTGAGCCTATCAAGTTTTATAAGACATTTCATATTTGTACCTCTTTCTTATTGTCGTTATTTTTATAAAAGGCCGGCTGGGTGGCGTGGTTGGTTTCTCGATGTCCTTCTGCACCTAAGATTGTCGGTTCACCCCCGGCCCAAGTTCTTGGATTTTCATGATGCAGAAAATCGATGGCGGTCATGTCGTATGATTATACCGCATGTAAAAGATCCCTAGAGTATCTGTTTGGCTTGGAAGTTCTCGGCAAAAGTAAATCCTAGTGAAGGTTCGCATCGTCAGAGCTCAGGTGCCTCCCTCTTCGGAGGAAACTGGGCGTCAAAATTACCTGCGGCGATTGGTATCCGCCTATATGGTGCCGCACTAAAAAGAGATACCAGCTTCCGGGAAATGTACTAGGTCTGCAATGGTAAAACACCAATCCGCAGCCCATTAGAAATAAAAAAAATACTTTTGTAATAGGGTTATAATATGGGTCTACAAAGTTATTAGTAAAGGAAAAACTTGGAAGGAAGATAAACAATTTTCTATTCCAAGATGTTATTTGTACAATGAAAAAAAATAACGTGATGAAAAAGAACATTACAGTTTAAAATTGACACCAAAATTCTTTTTAAACTGAGATTACGCGAAAAGAATATTAAAATGTCGATTTTGCATCGAGTTAACGTTGGATAAGGATATAAAACATGTTCGAAAAAATCCTTTTATACATATATTCTAGTTAATGTAATTATTAAAAAAATATACATTATTGCATTGAAAACATATTTATGTAATGATAAACAGCAGATTTTTTCTTATGATAATAAAATAAAACCATATTCATCGGATCACTTAGAGAGGAACGGAACAGTGTATAGAAGGCGGGAGGTGTAAGGAGAAGAGAAAATTCCAAAGTATGTAAATACAAAAGATAATAAATTTGGACATTCTGTGAGTATTTACCTTTCCTCAGAGACTGTCTTAAATACATTAAGTGGTCTAGGTTCACATCACTCATCGCAGAACTGGCAGGGACATGCCTTGGCGACCTATCCATCGCTTTGAGTTTCCCAGCAATGGACCGAGTCCCCATCTTGATTTTGGAAGTCTTGCCATCTTGACCATCCAGGCTTCTTGGTCTGCCAGACGTCGTCGAAGAATCTGAAGCACTGACGTCAGATGCACTTCGTCTAACTTCTGGTGCACTGAGACTGTCGGACACTTCAGGCGTTGCGCACAGACTTTTGTAGCCACTATCAATAGAGTTAGAACCAGCGTATCCGATGGACTCTGGATCGCTGCTTGCCACCTGAAATGAATGAAAACTGCAATTGTCTGGTTGATTTTAACTTGACGAAAATTGTGAACAAACTGATTCAGCAAAAATGGGTTAGAATGAAATAAAGTTGTAAAAATGGGTTAGAATGAAATAAAGTTGTAAAAATGGGTTTATCTATTTATAGAAAATAGGAAGACACAAAATGTGCATAATAATTAATAAAGAATATGTTTTTGTATGATTGATTGTTTATTAATATGCACACGAAGAAACATAAGAACTGAACTGAACTCAGCGGTGCAACAGCCCATGAGAATCAAGGCCTACAGTGCCTATCTTAGTTTACGTGCCCTTAAGCCCTGGGGTGCACGTGCAGACGTTTCGGTCAAGTGGTCAGTCTGATGCGAAACTCCCAGTGTTCAATTCCCAAGTAAGCTTAGTACTCATTTATCGACCCACAACATGAGAACTATTAAAGAATATATTTTCAATACCGAGAAATGACTGCACTCTTTCTCTAATAATGAAGTGGTTATTAAAATTTAACTACGTGTAATTTCATACATATCGTTTCATATCACTCGAAGAAAAAAAAATCGCTGCACTCGTTTTAACACTGAATTCACCATCGACATTTTATACTAGTGTTAATGTAAAACATTGTTCATCCTTTTAATTTGAATCCCCTTCTTTCATTGTCTTTTATTCATACTGGAAAATAAACTTTTTTCAAGCTCTATATAGGAATTAACAGAATAAATATAAACTTTATACACTACTCGGAATAAAATAATGCCTACGTCCATAATTCTAAAATAATCCTCCTGTAGTTTTAAAATGCGATATTGATAAACAATTATATTTATACTCTAGTAAATAGAGAATTTAAAAAAAAAACTGGTCATTATAGGGACAACTATGTTTTATAACAGTTCCCAATTTTACGGAATCATAATTTTTACGTAATGAGCCGAAATACGTTTTTAAAATATAATGATAAACTTAACGGAGAAAGAGAAACCAAGTTCATTAATAACTACATAAGTACATGTAATTATAAAATAAACGTGTCAAATACTTAAATTTTTTGTAAATATTGTTTCACATATCGTAAAATATTTAGTTCTATTTAAATTTCTTTCCTTTACTTTGAACTAATTTTTAATTCACAATTTAAATTATTCAGTAGTAATAGATAATGTTTGGTTGTGAAAATTCTCCTCCATATTATTATCGTTTGCTTTAATTCAATGATTCATGTAATTAATTTATCAGATTACTTAATTTATTTGCTGATATGAATCGTTTGCTATTAAAGTTATGTTGCTTAAATTGGCATCTTTTTTGCAATTATTCTAAATATAATCTATTCCATATTATTATCGTCGCTTTAATTTTAATGATTCATGTAGCTAATTTATTAGATTATTTAATTTATTTGTCAATATGTAATTGTTTGCTGTTAAGTTATGTTGCTTAAGTTGGTATCTTTTGTAATTATTCTAAATACGTTTTTTCAGTTGGAGAAAAGAATTATAATACATAATTTTGTACATATTTATGAGATATGCATCTGGCGATCGTTTCGATCATGTGAGGAATTATATGAATAAAAAGCGTCCGTGAAATAAACTTTGGCTGTTAATATTCATAAATATGATGTCAAAAGAATAGAATACATAAAAGTGGTTCTAACTTGCTGCTGTTGATGTCTATGTGCCCGATGGGTTCTAATCCTCATTTGCTCTGGTTTCCTCTGTCTTCCACGATACCTGAGTTGCTGGTAAACAATGTCCAGATCTGAGTCATCTGAATCGGGGTTCGAGTTCGCCAATACTCCAATGGTGTCTAGAAGCGGGTTCGATGTAGGATTGATAGACGTCACGACCGATGTCGAAGGTGTGACGTTGTTAGGTGAAGAATCCGAAGAATCTTTTAGAATTCTTGGTGGAGGTGGACCAGGTTGGACTCTCGGACTCTCAGGCGTTCTATCTGTAGATGTTTGGCTTGGTTTGGTTGTTGGAACTTGAGGAGATACAGGTGTGTATTTTGGAGCCTATAATGGATGGATAAAATTTTGTTTAGTTTTTAAAATATTTCAAAAATCTCATCATAAATTATGAAAAACAAACCATGATAATTATCTGCTACTTAAAATAATCTAATACTTGGTCGAGAAAGTTTTTGAGTACATCAATGTTTAATTGATAATCCTTTATTGAATCTTATTCTGATATTAATTCTTAGGTTTAAATTTACACATCTCGAAAAGTGTTAGGGATCGCAACTACCCAAATCATAACAATTGCACATTAAATATCAGCAGTTTCAAAATTTTGATTGTTTAGTCCCTCTATGAAACAACCTGAATTGAATAAATGTACTTGGTAATTATCAGCTAAACCTTGAATCAGAAAGTAACTGAACTTTATAATTAAAGCATGAAATTCAAAGAGAATTAAAATGATGAATTAAATACTACAACTGAAGATTTTCATAAATGTCTATTAGATTTTTGTTATACCAAAAGTAGTTACACCGTTTTTAAATTGAAATCAGCAAACTAATAGAAGCTGTGCAAAGAACTACGTAAAAGTGTAACGGGTTCTTTTCGCGCCTTTCATTTAATAATCCCCTAGTAGAAAAACCTTTTTATGAATTGTTTGATTTTTGAGAACCTCTTTCTGTGAAGGAACTGTGACGTATGTAAATGAGTTTCACTATTTAAAGCTAGGGAAAACGATTTCGCGGAGGATGCTGATAGCAAAATTTTAGAAGATAGTGATAGATATACCTGTGGTGGAATATATACATATCTAGGCAGAAGACTGTTAATCCTATCAATTGTCAGGTGCTCTACAAGAGTTCGGGTCCATTGCTTCTGTCTGACTTCACTCATTTATATATATGTAAGGTAAGTAATATTTACTATTATCAATTAGGACTAACTCTCTCTCAGTAGCTAATTACAACCATATTTGGTTTTTAATTAGCTTAAGTAGGAGTTGTTAATTTTACAATCCGTCTCTTCCTTCAGTTGCCCCTTACACTAACACGAACTCAAGTTAGCTACAAAGGATCTTTGTTAAAATGTTGTTTTATATTTGTACAGATTTTTTTTTGTCTTTTTTTGCTTATTGCGGAAAACAATAAAAATGTTTCTTTAATAAGGTAATTCAGCTACGAAACAAAAACTACTTTTAAAAACAATAAGCTAACTATAAATTTAGCTGAATAACACACCAGAACCGCTATTTCTTAGATGAGCTGCTGTAGTTAAATAAGAATTGTGAAGATTATTGAAAATTCAACCTGTAAGCAGGCTGCCTTACCTTATGTTGAGGCGATGTAGATGATTGATTACTTTCAGACGATACAGTCTTTACATCCTTTGGTGAAGAAGCAGAGATTGTAGAATTCGTCGGACTTGAAAATGTGGTGACTGAAATAAGAATAGAATAAGAATAAAAAATTAAGTAATCCAAAGTTTTTAATTATCCGGAAGAATTTTTGCATGCGAAATATTTGGACTTTTCCCCTCAAGGGGTGAAATGCTGCCCTCTTGGATATATTTGTCAAATACTTAAAATTCATTGTACGAACTTCTGTTCGAAAGGACAAGAATATATTAACTGCCATTATAGTCATTCATTAAAATCCACTTAATTACCATCAGTCACATTCCCAATGCATTAATTTCTGCTCTAATGTCATCCACTTTATCGCTACTTCACTCCTAAGGGTATGACACAATAAGTAAAATTCACATAGTTCTGACCTGCCTAACACATCCTAATGGTTCTATAAAATATTATTGATGACATGGTTCTCTAAATAAATAATACATGCCAAATATGCAGAAGTCCAGAGGTTTCTTTCAAATGTCATAATACATCATCAGATACTAAGAAAGATTATAATGGATGGCCAAAGAAGCCTTCATTACATATCGAAAATATTTGCACAACGCCTCCCTCCCAAGCAATCGTTTTAGAATTTCGATTCAAAATTTGTTGGGTCTTCAAGTATTCTTGATTAAATTTGTAAAATTTATTAATACTAAAATCTCTTTGTTTTTCAAAATCCCGCTGATTTGTTTTACCAGAAAATCTTCAACTTTTTGAACAGATATTAGGTACTTAACATAATACTAGGAGATATTCGTTACGGGACTGCATAGTTAGATTCTGTGTAAGAGACGCTTGTGATTTCAAGAAAGTTTGCCGGTGAATATTTATTGTTTTTTTCAAATGGAGTTTTAGAATAAATAGTAACAAGCCTAAGTTGTACAATTATGACATATTTTTTTGGAATGGATATTTATTTTTATTTTTAAGGTATCCGACTACCCTAAAATTGAGAATTTTGCTGAAAATTGCCAATATTTTTATGATTTTATTTTATAGGCCATCTTATTAACTTTATAAAAATTCCACGTTTATTATTTTCCCGTTCACTAGAACAAAAACTACAAGTGTTTTAGTAAAAGCAGATGCCATTACTTAAAGCAAGATGACATGCTTTAAAATGCGTTTTACTCGAAATATGTTTTTTTTTTAAATGCTCAAAGGACAGCGATTGCTCAAAAAGTTTTGAACATAATTAACTGACATTTTTAGTGTATATTCTGTATAACAGTAGAAGTGTTTTAACCTTCAGATTTATCAATCACTATTTTAGTACAAAATTTACTGTTCCTTATGTTAATATAATCACTGTTTTTTAAGTATAATTTCATATAATAACTAAGATATAGTGCTCTAGTTTTTGTAAAAACTAAAATATCTCTTATCTTGAAGGTCATTTAAAAAATGAATAGCAAAGAAACATCAAAATTGAAAAATTGAGAATATACTGAAACTTTCAAATAACTAGATAAGAGCCTTTTTTTTGTTGTTGAAATATCAGAATTCTAAAATAGGCTTGTAGTGGTTAATTAGTTAGAATGAAAATTATATATCCTTAAAAGCATAATTTTGGAATAGAATCCATCAAATTTTGAAATTATTTCTCTTATAATCGTTGTATTGAAAACTTGCCAAAACTTCGGGAAATTTTCACTCACAAAATATTGACCCACATTAGACGTGATGGTATTCTAATTATTTCAAATAAATGTAATGGAATCCTGATTATCCTCTAATATTGCTTATCATTTCTTGCATGAATTGCTTAATTTTTCTCCCCAAGGAATTCATAATCTTTAAGGACATATAAATAAATTTCATAAAGGATACTAATATAAAGTTGCTGTAATCTCCTTATTTACATCGTCATGTTAGGTGGGATATCTCGACTTTTAAATAAATTTTCAGCGTCAAGAATGAATGCCACATTATCTTTAAGACCTACAGAATATACGGAAGAAATTCTTGACCAAAACTACCGACGCGTTTTTTTCTTCTTTTTTCTTTTCTTTTTTTTTAAAATTGTAACGATAAAATATATTACGCAAAAGTTTCAGGGATTTAGATGCTGTACGATTTTTTTTCCAACTATAGTCTTAAAAAGATTTTAACTGAAATATTTTCAATACAAGCATGAGAAGAACAATTTGAAAATTACAATAAAAATAACTATGTGCTAACTTTTACAAAATAATAATGTCTCTCTCTCTCTTTACAATTCAACGTTCTCTTCTCTACTGAAAAAGTAATCAAACAAAAAGTCAGATTTCAGATTAAATTGGCCATATGGCTCTACCAAGGAACTTGCTCAGCCGAGACCAATTTAAAAAATGTTTACTGCAAATAATTTAACTGAAATTATCTACCAATTTTTTTGAAAATATAACTTTACAATCCAATGTGGCATTTTAAAGTCTTTTTTTAAAAGAAATTTAATTGTATAGTAAATTATAATTATATTATTACATCTTTGTAATTATATGAATTGTGCGTCTCAAAGATACATTTGAAAAAAATTAAAACTCACCAGCAGAAGTGGTGGCAATTGTTACAGGGGGAGTGGATGCAGATGAGGCGGTGACCTTGGCGACGGGTGACGAGGCTGGAGGACTAGTTGGCGTGGTTCGCTCTGAGGTCTTGTGTTTTGTAGGACTTACTGACGAGCTTTTGATTCTATCTCCGACCACCACCTGCTTGAGGGGTTGGTTACTTGAGGTAGTCATCGTCTGACGGCCGAAGATTTCTTCGAATACAGAGTACATGTGCCACATCTGTCGTGTTACGTCATCACCTTGCAGAATCAGTTCCACCTACAATTTTAAACAGATGCCATTTAGTTTCAAAGTGTTGCAAATTAAATGTAAAATGAATAAATAGCGCTACAAGTCCTCTGAGAGTTATACTTTTTTTAGCTTGTAGAATCAGTTAAGTAACGTTCTTTGTGCTGTGTACATGTCTTCTATGTGGTCTGAGAAAATAAATCAAAATATCTAAAAGGATGGACTAACTAAATCATTGGATTAACATTAACATTGGATTAATGGATATAATCGCCTAACTGAGCAATGTTATTAAAGATTTAGGAATTATAACACACACCTCAATTATAAACGTGTAGGAGTTATAACGTATACAAGGATTAAAATTTTTTCTATCGAATTTTAATTCAATCTTCTTTGCAGCTTAAGCGTATGTGAATGTATTGGGAGTGAATAGTATTGAGTTATTTCAGTCTTGGAATCATTTAATTTTTAAACAGTTTTTTTAATAGTTTAAGTTATGGAAAACAGCAGTCTCTTCACAAAAATCTCAAAAAACCTCTTAAGATTGGGAAATTGTTCTCAAATAAAGCTTGATGATATGAGGCTAAAAACAGTACGCTAAACCTTTTTATGTACTCAATTCTTGAGAGTATTTTTTTTTTGGCACACTTATATATTATACCATTGACCAATTTCACCAAATCAAAAAGCATCTTTAAATCAAAAGACGTCGCCAAATATTGTTATTGTACGCCCAAAGTTATTGTACAAACGCAATAACGCATGTAAGAGAACAGCTCTCCATTATTGGTTGCAAATCGGGCTATTTGGCAACACTTTTTTATTTGACGAAATTGGTCGAAGTATCAATTTTTCTGTACAAAAAGTTTTACATAGATACACTACGCAAATCTTCGTGAGTTTTTCTCTTTAATTAAATTGTAGATTAACGAATATTAATGTTTGAGCGTTAATGTAAGATTTGATATAGTAAAAAACTTTTAGGAGGTATCTTGTTACGAATTACTGACAGGGGAAAACATCAACATAATAAATTGAATCAATCTGACAATGAAGTAAGGCTTTATTTTAGAGTTTTAGGAAGTTTAACTTTCTGAAACACTTTATTGCTTAACACAGGGCAATTATAGTTTCTCATTATCGGTGCATATGTAAAAATATATTCATTGAACAATACTTCAAGAAGAAAAATTGAAACAATGTCATATTTAAAAACCTTTTTTTGTTTGTTTAAAAACCTTTTTTGTTATTTTTACAAAATTTGCCTTTTAAATTTTTTGAAATAAATAAAGCACATTGCTGAGCAGGAGAATCTTACAATAATAACTCCCAACATCTGACTACTCTGTCTCCAACAAAGTAAGAACGTCCTCCCGTTGGTGTGGTTGTTAGGAGAGGGGAATGCCAGCTCAGGTGTCGTTCTAGTCACTTGACCATGGTTCAAAATTACTAGGTCCGTCGCCAAAAGCACTCGTGTAGCTGAATAGTGCGACGTTAATATTCACTCACTCACCCAACAAAGTAAGCAAATTTCTTCAAATTTAATACATTTGATGAGTAACATAAAAGGATTTTTTATGAAAGGATTAGGGAATTAAACACGAATTTTACTTTAATTTGAAATTCCTTTAATGCTTGTATCTGTTATATAACTAACCCCTTAACATGTGCGCTCGAGTTAATTCGAGCGAAGTCGTATTTTAGGCTCATGTAATTTTCTCACTCGTATCTTAATGATAGCCATCTGCACTCGTAAGACGGACTGCAATCCGTTGTCATGATTTCGTAAATTTAGATAAAGGCTATTTTTATATTTTATAATTACCAAATACCGTGAAATACCAAATACAGTAAAATTCCCTTAACGCGAAAACGCTTATGATGAAATATTGGTTAACACGAAATAATAGAACGGTTTCGACAAACTACTATTCAATTTTTTCTTAACACACAAAAAAAATCGCTTAACACGAAAATATCTCGTTTTTCGGAGTGAGCAAAATACGGAAAACACCAGCCACGCAGGCGAGATTTGAGAGGGGTGTGATATGAAAGGGAGCTGGTTTTCACATATTTCGTAGAATAGAGGCTAACTTGGCTTTGAAATACCCTCAGAATAGCCAATTTTGGCCATTTTTGTTTATCTACATTCATCCTCCAGCTCTACAAACACCACACAAAAACATCCAAAATGAGGAACATTATGAAAAAGAGTATGCGCATTTATTTAGACGCACAATGCATTGGTAAAATGAATAACAAAATGGACAACAATTTGAGGACTGCTAAACACGGCAAAGCAAATAAAAATATCAGATTATTTTCCGAAAACTCAATAAATGTTTTATTTTTCAAAAAACTCAAAAATTTCACATTAAATTTCATTAAGTTCTTGTGAATGTTTCTATTTCATCGATTTTCATTAAATACCTGCATTTATTCACATCTATATTTTTAAAATGTACTCTAACAAACTTAATTTTGTTGAATATATGTTGTTTTCTTGAATATCCTTTAACACGAAAAAATACTTCAGTCCCCTCCCCCCCCCCTCAGTTTCGTGTTAAGCAATTTTCACTGTGCTTATATCAAATATTTGCATACAAAATGAAGGTGGAAAAAATTTAGATTCAGAAGCAAATTAGTAGAAATACACAAAGTTATGATAGCGATGCAAATATTAAAAAAAAAAAATGGCTAATTTGGCTAAAAAAATTTCACCAACATCAAAAATAAAAGTTCCCGCAAGATACAGCGTTGTGCGCTGAGCTAAAAGGGATAACAAAAGGAAAGAAAAGAGAGTCGTTCCACATGTGGGAGTTAGTTACCATGTGCTGCACCTTGCTTCCAAATATATCAAACAAAAGAAAATTTTGAACAATTTTTTAAACTAAATGCTAGAACTGAATATTTCCTTGATGTAACCAAACTACATTATATTAAACATATTGTGCAGTACTGTATTTTAGTATTTTAAAGTCGTACAACAAGAGCTAAAACTTCCTAAACTGCCCGAATTAAAACTGAAGAAAAATTAAATTTTATGAACAAACCTGGCTATTTTTAGCTTAAGTTAGTGTCTTTATTGTTTTGTACATGAATGCTTTGTGTTTAAAAACTTTTGTAAAAATGTTAGGTTAAGATTAAGCTGAATAAACTCTGTCGTCCCAACAAATGCTATTAATATTATGCAAAAATATATTTTGAACTAAAAATATTTTCAATCATATTTAATTAAAATAGTGTTTTAATGTAGAACATATGTTGGAAAATAATTTATTAAAAAATTAGAGCTTTATGGCATCATAAGATTTGGTTTTATGTTTTTACAGACTTGAAATGCGTTTATCTCAGACTTCTATTTTGAAGGTTATATACGTGTTTTCTATTCCCTAAGGATTTTTTTTTCTGTTCATCAAAGAGTCTTGAAATTTTTTGTACATACTCCTAAATATATGTTCTATAAAAGTTAGTATGGATATATATATATATATATATATATATATAGGTAAGAGAGATCTTTAGTTATCTTTTTTTAAAAAAATGCTAAAGTTACTTTATTTTAAAAAAATTCGTGTTTACTCCAGGTTTTTCTAGAAAGATAATTATTAAAAATCAACAAGAGAATAGATTTTTAAATCTAAGCTAACTTTTGCTTGCAATAATATACAAAACATAAATAACTTAAAATGACTAAAAAATTTAAAAAACTGTGATAATTTTATAAAAATTTAATAAAAACTTCAAAAATTCTTAATTTTTTAAAATTGTGTAATAATGGTTGGCCAAACTGACTTTTTACTTTCAGAATCACTTAATAATATAATCTGAATATAAAACGCAAATTATTTTTACTGTTATTGTCTCCAAAAAATTTTTTTGAAAAAGGTTACTGTGTAGTCTTAAGGAACATAAATACGTTTAAAGAGTCATAATTATTAAATAAATAACATATATCACCCTTTAAGTTTGAAAAAAAAATTTATTTTTGTAAATTTTAGGAATATTTTCAAAGTCAACAAAAACGCCATAAATAAAAATGTATAGTACATAATGCAATTTTAATTTCATTGATATACTTCTTAATCTATCTGAAATGTCACAATCTGCAGGGTAAAAAAAATATTTCAACAAATAAATATTTATAAGCATTTAAACTTGATGTTAATGATTTTTTGTCAAACTTATTGTATGTTCTAAGCTAAAAATTACTGCAAAATGTGATTAAATACGAGTATAACTATCTTCTTAAAGTGTGCGTAAAGGGGTTAAGAAATAAATTCATTTGACTTAGGTTCAAAATTGCGAGGTCAATCGCCAATTGCCCTCGTGTTGCTTTAGAGAGTGCGATGTTAATAAAAGCTCAAACTGAAACTAACAACAGCTCCTAACTATAACAATATTGATATATTTAAAAATAAAATAAGAAAGTTGTATGTATATATTATCGCAAACCGAAATCCGGTTTGACGCGTAATTATTAGTAAAAATGCGCAATATCTACAAATATCCGTTCTTGCTAGTGACAGCTGGTTATCGCTACGGAAGTTGGAAAAGACACGGAATAAAAATTTTAATTCTGCTACCAACAATAACTTTCTGTTAGAACCCTTTTTTTATACTTCACGTTTAACAGAAACTGCTCAAACGAAATCTTACAGTGATAAAACATACCTTCCTGCTATTATCGGTGATAATATTTGTCCCGACGTGGACAAAGCTAAAGGTGCTTTCAGAATTTTTTTTTCCAAATGGGCTGCATCTTGGCACACAAGCCTTCGTAGACATGGCAAGTTACTCCAAGTGTGAGAGCCATTTCAGTGGTGGCACCATCAAGTGGCGGCTCTCACTACTAAAATTTGGCGATTGAATTAATTTAATTCAAACTCTCGTCGGATGCTAAATATTGCCGTGATTTAATTTTGCCAAGAGTACCAGAGCCAAATTAATACTCAAAGGATCTTTTACATGCCACATAATCAAATGACATGCGTGGCTAAGATTTTCACATCCAGAAAATCTTTCGACTCCAGCCGGGATCGGACCCGGAACCTTGGACTTCCGAGGTGGGCACGTCACCGAGCAGACACTTTCAGAAATATATAATAGCTATTGTTTTATAGAAAATCCAAGAGACAACTTATACAAGTTGGGCACAAAGAATAGTGTAATAAATTGTCTATATTTCAAATTAGAATTTGATATTAATGAGAAAGATGGGAAATGAAAAAAAATGAGAAAATATCCTTATGTCTTACAACTTCGTCGGATTCAGGGTTTAGCCAAGGGTTTTCCATGCGTAAGTGCACCAAAAAAAAAGTCTCACTAAGTTGTGCAAAATTAAAAACTAAATAAATAAAGTGTTATGCAATTCAAAATATTACAATAGCAACCCATGTAATAGTAAAAAAGTCAATTTATTTTGCGACATAACAAGTGATCTGGAAACCAATTGTGTTTTATTCTCTATATCTAGAAGTCAGTTTTATTTAATTAGGTTACATATTGTTACACGTGTAGTAAGAACGGGTTCTGAGTCAGAGGCGTAACGTACCCCTTCCCCCGCATGTTGTGTTATGGTTTGCAATCCTTTGAAATATCCGACTTAGGGCTCAAAACCTGACTTTGCAGGGGGGGGGGGGCTAATATTCTCCGTTACGCCACTGTTCTGAGTGCTATATAAATAGTTATTGTAAATAACCAAATTATAGATTTTATTTCTTGTATTTCCAACATCCATGGATTTTTAATGCATGATAATAATCATTTTATACTCCTTTATTTCCAGTGAACATTTTTTTTCATACAATTTTCTCATCAAATTGATTTTCCGCTTAAAATTAGAAAAAATTCTTTTTTTCAAACTTTATATTTTTAGAATCATATTCTGTACAGAAATTTCAAAACTTTGTCCCATTTTGAATTATACAAAAGAATTTTTCTAATAAATTTAGAAAAGAGAAAATTTGCTGAATTGCGATAAAGGAATAAATATAAGGGAACTGACAGAGAATATCAGAGAACTATTTAACCCTTTATCTACCGACGGTACTTATAAGTACCACTCACTTTAAAGTTACATAGAATAACCATTTTTACCAACACTTTGACGATACTTAGCAGAAATATTCTTTTAAATCCACTCTTCTAAGATATATGGCAGCACAGATTCTACGATTAGTATTTTAGTGGGGAAGGCGAATAGAATTTTATAGCAGAAATTATTTTTTCAGCTGACATTTTGATCGGATTGCGAAGATTGTCATTTTTGTTCCGAAAAAGTAGTTAGTAGTAGTAAAAAGTAGTAGTAGTAGTCAAAAGGTAAGTGTCTTTTTTATGTATGTTTTTGTACCATAGGAAACGATTTGACTATTTATTTTAAGTGAACAAACAGTGTATGTAATTAATTTTGCAGTTGAATATTTTTAATTAATTAACTAGCTCTAACGGATTCAATTTCCCAAAGCAGAGTATTTTGTTTATGTATATCTCTTAATTTTCAATGTAGTGATTAAAAAAAATATTGCATGAAAAAAATTGCAGTAAATCATAATGCAGTAGATAAAGGGTTAACAGGACGGAATACAATTCAGTTTCTAAATGTGCAAATCACACTTGTGGCTGAACTTTTGACACACATCACAGTAGAAGTAGATAATTAATTCCTTATTATATATAACCAACCCTAATTCTAATTATCTGCATTCTTAATTTAATGTAGAGTGGATATTTCCAGAAGTGTTTATTTAGTTGGTCATATTTTGTCATTTGTAGCCATTTTTTCCCTCCATCATTTATCAAGTTCCTACGAAATATTTTTCCATTTTAGCTATTTTTAGGATTTTTAAAAGAATTAAAATTTAAATCTCAAAGTATTCTTTTAAAAATCCTAAAAATAGCTAAAATGGAAAAAATATTTCGTAGGAACTTGATAAATGATGGGGAAAAAAAATATCCTCTTCGAGAATAAGCCACCTTTCTATATTGAGACGTTATTTTTAATTTTTCCTTCACTCCTGAATATATATTGTTTATGCATTTTTTTATTTAAATTTTAGTTCATAATTATTTATTTTATACAGTTTAAAATATGTTATTCGAATTTTTTTACTTCTAAAATGAATTGATATAGATTGATCAGCTTCATTAATTTCTAAAATTTTTCATTTTTAATTTATGAAAAGTTATTTACGTATAATATTAATTTCAGGTAATTTTACAAGTTCTCAAAGGCAAGTTGATTAAGTTTAGTCATTTTTTGGAATTTTCTAATTCTCAGTTCTAGGATTGTAATAAAATATTTTTAATTTTTTTGTATATAATACTAACTTTTGCATAATCATCATTACATATATGGATAATCTAGCTCTTTTTTGCATTCAATGTAATTTGTATTTTAATTTCACTTTTTTTTTTTTTTTTTTATCTCAGAAGCATTTTGTAGTTATCCTTTAGCGTTACTTTTGTTCTCTTTTGCTATTTTTAAGAATGCGCAATCAAGAATAATAAGTTTTTATTCTAAATATAATCAATTTTTTTTCGATGATAGTCCATATTTAACATAATTTGTGTGAATATTCTACTTCATTTCAGTACTTAAAGAGATATTTTAATTCAGTCTAAGATTTGTATAATCAATCAATAAAATCTTTTGAATATTTAAATCATGTTGAAAGGTCATTTTCCAGTCATTTAGGGCATTTTAAACAAGTCTCTTTTGGTTATTTTATACATATTTTTAAATTTTATTTAGAGCTGATTTTTAAAAAAAAATTTTTTATAATGATTCTCTAGTTTGAAGTAAAATCATTATGATAAAAGAAATTTACAAATATCTCAGTCAATAAATGTTTATTAACGGCGCACACAAAACAACATGAGGGCTATCGGCAGAATGCCCAAAGGAATCGAGCTCACCCGAAGAGGGTGTAGAGCTACAAACCGATCCCTCGGGAAACAACCACCCCCTACTTCCAGTCTTTATTGGGGGAAAAAATCAAAGTGTATATTTTAAACAGCAGAAGACAGTAAAATAACATAATACGAATTTAAAGGTAACTTCACAACAAACATACGTATACATATACAACAGTGATACACACAAGGGAGGTTCTGAGTCCGGACAGCACCCCCCATAGCCCTTGATTTTTTTTTCCGATTGATTATAATCCTAAGTATATAGTACGTAAAATTTAATTCAGTATTTTTTATTAATAATTAATTTTATTAATTAATGCTAATTATTTATTCAATAATCAATTTGTGACTGTTTTTGTTCCCGAAAATCGACAAAATCAAAAGAATATGCTGGTTGACGGATTGGAGCATGATTTTCAACCCTGACCCCCGCTCTTGAAAAATTCCTGTGTGCGCCACTGGTATACATAATATAAATATACAAAGCAATAATAATAATAATAATAAAAGAAAACATAAAAAGGGGGTAGTGAAGGAAGAAAGACTACATTATTCCAGCATTCTTGCAAATACATCAAAAAAAAAAAATTATCCAATGCAAACGCACCGTACAGACATAAGCCTCACAATTTTAAACCATGGTCAAGTGACTAGAACGACATCTGTGAGTTGGCTCTTCTCTTTACAAGCAGCCACACTACGCCAGTGGGAGGACTTCAAGCCTCGACAGATTTAACGTGCACATCAGCCCCTCTACACGGAGGATCTTTAGACACACTAATTTGGGATAATTAGGCTTCCACGACACTTAAAAGTATCTCACAGAGATCCTTTAAAATATTTCGTAAAATGTTATAAGCTTGAAAGAGGAAAAGAGGAAAAATATTAAGCTAAAAATAAAGTAATGAGAAATTCTTTAGTAATCATCAAATAGTTAGGATTACAAATAGTTGGTATTTCGAATTTTGACCTTGGTCCTAAAATTTAAAAAAAAAATGCTTAAGATTGACTCGGGAAACAGTGTACCAGTACTAATTAACTCCTACTGATTGACAAACTTAAACAAGCGATTGTACAATATCACACTGAAACGTTACAAGGTAGAATAATTGAGTCAGAGATTTTTCCTTATGCTTCGTCAATAGTGATTTAGTGAAAGAAACCACGAAATCAGCAAACAATCCGGAAGAATAGAATTTTGAAGCTGACTATCGCTCTTTTAAAGCAGTAACAAGATATCCACAGTGTCCTATCTCCGTCATTCTGTACAAATATTCATATCATTGCATATATGTTACACAGAGAAAGTAACAAACGCCGGAATTCTGTAGAATGCTTAGGTATTGTATATAGTGCCGGATGTTTTTTGGCAAAGTATGAAATACGAGAATTATTACATACTTTGCCTAGGCATTGTATATAATACTAGGCATTCTATAGAATGACCAAAGCTATTTAGGCAAAGTATGAAAAAAAAAGGGTCATGATAAGGTCATTATATCAATGACGCACATTTCTAAAAAATACAAATGTTATTCAGAAAAAATAAGAGTGCCATTAAAAAATTATTCAAAATACGTAAAGAAAAATGAAAGTTGTACCAAACAAAATGTACGTCTTTCTTATACAGAAAAACAAAATTTTCATATAAAAAAAGATAAAAAAAAAATTAAAATTAATCTACTTGTTTCAACATCTTAGGCTGAATGGCCCTTTGATTTACATTTTATTACATTCTTCACCCAAAGACAATTCTTATGTTCGCACTTTGTTTTACATATACGTTTGACGAATCCTTCCATTGCCTCTTCCATTGGAATGAGCAATTGCAACCGACCGGAGAGGAATTTCGTGGTCAGGAATAAATTTAATTCCAAGCAAGTTTTTAGGGCACAAAGTGTGAATTGTGATCTCGCATATACTTGTTCTAAAACTCCTTCAGAAGTTCTAAGATCATCCTTTTCCCACTCATTATAAGTGTCAATATATTGGCATTCGAAAAAAAATCCCAGGTTTCACAACAATGCCTTTTTTAAAATAATTTTCTGTTTTTCCTGACAAGGTTCACAAAGGTGGATGTGCAGTTCAATAGTATGACGTGTAAAGTTTTTGTGTTTGGTTGAAAGTTCTTTCAGAATTCTATCACATCCTCAGTGCCGAACAGCCAGGTAAGCTCCAACAAGTACGTGCAAAAAGTCAGAATCCGTGACGTAATACTGTATAGTACTGACGCCTTCTTTAACATGTGAATGAGTTTACTTTTGTTTTCCACAATCATCACATCATAGCGATTCAACAGCCAATAGTCCCGGGTTCCTTCTTAATACTCATATATTTTGGCTTTTTATTCATCAGTTGTTACCTTTTGGTAAGTAGTTTCGGTTAAGAGAAATCTGGGGTTTTTTTTCAGCATTAACTCGAATTTTGGGCAGCTCGTCGTTGAATAGTTGCTTCGTGTCTATAGATCAGGGGTCGGCAACCTTTTAGGTGAGGCGTATCAAACTAATCTACCAGCCGACCCCTGCTATAGACCATGACTCCTTCTCCAACACTATAGATTACTCCTCCATTTTCATGCAGCACAGGAAAAACCGCAAAATAAAACTGACAAATTCTAAGCCTAAGGCAAGCGTTAAAAGTCTTGTGTCTTGCCATACAATATTCGAAATGAATCGGAATGTATTTCACACTTTGTTCGTTTCTCATTAAGCATTCTATGCCAAATCAATATGTGAAATATGAATCATTTCATACATTGCCGGTTAATTTTAAGCATTCTACAGAATGCCGGATTTCGTACTTTGCCGGTAACATATACACAGAGCCAGAAAAACTAGCATAGACACGCGTATGCACATGAAGGAAGTATGCAAACAAACAGCGAAAGGCGATGCGGTCGGCAGCGCCTATGTAAGACAATAGATATCTGGCAAAGTTGCTAAATTGATTCCAGATGTTACAATGGCAAATTCTAAACATTTAAGTTACTTGACCGTTGTATTAAATTAACTCAGGAGAGAAGGGACATAGCACCTCCGAAATAGAAATGCACTTTTGAATTTCGATTTTTGCGTGTATTCGCGTGTTCCGCCATTTCACGGTGATTCGTGAATGAAGAATATCTGGTAAAATATTAAGCCTCCGACGTTGTGGCGGCCGGACCTTGAAAGAACGGACAATATTAAAAGTATATTGAATAAAAGTTTCATGGCAGCGGGGTACACACACATACTATGTACTGAAATATTCAATTTTAAAAATAGCTATATGTTGAGAAATGGCGAGAATACATCCTAGATAAAGTCTTCCAAAAATATATTTTCGAAATACTAACTTAACATTTTCACAAACTAAGAGCGCAGGTTTTAAACTTAATCATAAAAAAAAGAGTAAATAACTTAAAAATGTAACTAATATATGTTAAATTTATAGTAGCGATAAGTAATGTCGCAAAGAAATTTTAAGGCGTAGTAGATTTATCATTAAAAATACACAACACTATTTATTTTTTCAACATAAGAAAAAAAATTTAGCTTACTCACGTACCCTTTTTTGATATAATCGAAGTATTTTAACACATATATAAACCACCAAAAATATATTTAAAAAAAACTATTAGTAACCAAAAAGCTTTTCGAATCGCCATAGTTCATTACGCATTTTTCTTTAAGCTGGAATTGATGTAGACTAGTTTCCAGATCATATAACCAAAGCTATAAAGAAAGTTTTCAGATTAATTGTTTCATTAAGGCATTCTATTTGTTAGATATTTTTTCATTCCAGTTATTAAACATGTTTTCTTTTGTCGCTTTTAATTTGAACTTGAGGGAGATGAGCAGTCGCAAATCACATCAACTTTTAATAACGATATCACTTATTATTTCTAAAAACATTTTTTGTCGGTTGATTAATGAAATAACGGTATTCCAGAACGACATGAATACGGTTAGGGACAGATCTCAATGTTTAAATTCTTGATTAAATGATAAGGGTGACATATTTAAGTTGAAATCCCAAATTCTTAATCACCACATCTCAAGATGACTTCTATTCTGTGAGTGATCCTTCCATTACTTTCTATTACGATCTTTGGTTGAATCAGGTATTCACGATTCGATTCATTCATCACCATAAATTTTTGATATCCTTCCCAAAACTGCCACGTCTCGACTTTAATAGAATCAAACCCCGAACCCACGAAATTTGCGATTCTGTGAATTTACCATGTTTTATTGTGGTTGAAACAAATAAATCTCTTTCCCATTTAGACATTTTTAAGAAATATTTGCTGTAAAAAAACGGCTCTTTTTGCTTATTATAAATCGACCATGACAAAAAAACCCTCAGTTCCATCTCCTCGATAAACAAATGAACTACATCACAATGAGAATAGAGACACAGTAACTTCTTAAGATTTTTTGAGACCATAGGCGGCCCCTATGCAAAAGTAGGCTCCTCTGTGACCCTTTTGAGTGGACTATATAAATCATATGTGGAGGCCCAGTGGCCGAGAGTAGCGTATCGCGCTTCCACACCACAGGTTGGGGTTCTATCCTCGGACTGGGGAAGGTCAACTCAGCCCTTCATCCCTTCAGTGGGTCGATAAATGAGTATTAAGCTTGCTTGAGGACTAAAAAATGGGTATTTCACCACAGACTGACCACCTGATTGGGACATCTGCTCATGCACCTCGGAGCCCAATAGTCACGTATACGGAGATGGGCACAGTTGGCCTGGGCTCTCATGGGATGGGTTGTGCCACTGAGTTTAGTTTTATAAATCATAAATTGCGTAGGAGTAATTGTCAAATACTCCTACAAACGGTAACCCATAACAAATGAATGTGCATGACTCACAAACCTAGGCACAATCCGATTCGACTGAGTGCTAGCGCTGCTTTCAACTAAATGAATAATGATGGTGACGGTGGAGGGCCTAGGTCTGGACACCAACGACAGACTTGACATAATAATGCAGTCTTTCCACTGTTGCCACTTGAGATGTAGCTCGAAATTCCAGTTTTTCGAAGGGTATTTCTGGAAATAACATTTGACGATTAAAATTATTTGAATTATGCTCTTATTGAAGTCGAGTCGAGAGAGAGAGAGAGAGACAATGCCCTCTCAAGGAGTAGGCCCAGGGCCCTGTTGGCTCATGTCTTAAAGATCCTCTCCCATATTGGATTGAATGGTAACGAGATAGCCGATAGTTTGGCCAAGTTTGCTACTGCTGACACTTTGCTGGGTGACACTTGTCTTACTTTGGTTAACTCTCCTTTATTAAAAAGTTAGAATTATAAATGCACTTTGGAGATTACCCCTGCTCATCCTTGATATTCGGGAAAAAACCTCGTTGGTGTCACCAACTTAATATTTCTAGGGATTAGCAGACGGCTCTATCGCACTATTTTAGTCGTCACATCAAATCTCTTACTTTTCAACAGGCCCAGAAAGTCTTTCCAGAGTGTCATAGGTGCGAGGCTGATCAGGCCTCCCCCAGTCATATTCTTAATTGTTTGAGGTTTATTTTTGACGAGGTTTTAGAAATCCTATTTTATATATCAAGATTTTTTTCGAGATTTTTGGTTTTTTTATGGAGATGGTGGGATAAGAGAAATAATACAACAATTTAAAAGATCCTGATAGGGAAAATTTATTAAAGTAATTAGCTTCGTTACTCCTGTAAATAAGAATATAAAAATCACATTCAACATCATTAATTCAAATATTCTTTTATTTCTATGGTACATATGGATAAAAGGGCATTTTTATTTTTGTCATTTTAGTAAGATGAGTGGGGAATTAATGTAACTGGTATCCTACTACCACAATATGTTACTCTGTACTTATCAAAAATGAAAATGAAGAAAAATTAGATGCCTTATGTCATGTGCTGAGTCGAAGTTATTCTCGTGATGGTCGTTCTATATTGAGTAATAAAGGCTATAATTTAGTTTAAAATTGCAGCAAAAAAAAAGCTGATATATATAATAGTTTAAATTTTTTTATTTCTAACGGGGCTGAGGATTGGTGTTTTACCATTGCAGATCTAACACATTCCCCGGGAGCTGGTATATCTTTTTAGTGCGGCATCATATAGGTGGAATACTAATCACCACAAGTGGTTTTGGCTCCAGTTTATTAACCTGACCGATGTGAAACCATTCAAAGAATTTAATTTTGCCGAGAACTTTTAAGCCAAATAGGCACTTGAGGATCTTTTACATGCCGCATAATCATACAGAATGGACGCTGTCGATTTTTTGCATCATGAAAATCCACCGACTTGCGCCGCAGTCAAACCCGCAAACTTCATCGTTCAAGGCCAGAGCCTAACCAACTACGCCACCCAGCCAGCATAGTTTTAAATATCAAAATGCGTATATATGAAGGAAGATTTGAAGCTCACGTGTAACAATAGAATTGATATCCCATTAGTTCTAAATTTATCGACATTACATGAACTCCACTTTATGAACCAACACTTTGAAAGCTTTATAAAAGGAGAAAATGAGATTAATGTCCCTGTTTACAGCAACGTGTGTGATTTGGGGCTCATTCACATTCATTTCCATTATATTTAAAATGTTATTCGTGTATGTTTTCTCGAAATTAATGCGTTAAAAACATGAAACGTAATATAAGTCAATTTTTCAAGTCTTTACGTTTCTCAAATTTTGACACTGAAAACATTTATTTGGATTTTCTTAAGAAAAGGCGCAACCTCTCTTTGTTGGATGTCAGACTGCATTTTTTAAACGAGAAAGAATTCTGAAGAACAAAAAAATAAAATAAAAATTTAGAGGAACGAAATGAAAAGAAGAGAACGATCACGATAAGCCATCTATCAAAACCGAACGTGCGTTTTCGTTTGCCCCCACCTCACGATTTCACCAAAAAATGAAGAATGCGAAATGGCGAAAAAAAATTTATCAAATAATAATCAGCGAAGTTCAGGAACGAACGTTCAAGGTGGAGGTTGGCTTCTGCCACTGTGAAATGCAGAGAGAAGCAAGAAGGAATGCACACTCTATCTATCGGTAGAGCGAGAGTGATCTTTCATCCTTTTAAAGTTGCAGTAAACATCATTAATTTAAATGAAAAAAGTGTTAACTTGTAACGCAGTCACCTTTTTAACACTGAAAAGATATTTATAGAATATCATTATCATCGAAGCTTTGAGAGAAATATTTACCAAGAAAAACGAATGTGCCTAAGAGATACTTAAATCGAATGGAGCTTTTTCATGTAAAAATTTAACATTTGTATATTAGCAAAGCATAAGCTTCCATTAAAAAGAAAGAATGTGAATTATTTTCATTCTATTTAGCCTCTTCTAGACGACATTGAAATTGGTGATACACAGCAGATCACATGTACAGAATATGTATTGTAAGGGTTCTGCATAATGCAGACTATAAGGTGTGGCATTTAAATTCTTGAACTTCGCATGCCCTAGCCCAGGGATGGCGAACTTTTATGGATGAACGTGCCATTTTTTCTAAAGAAGTATTTAATGAGGTACAGACGTGCCATGAAATAATTTTGACTAGTGTGATCATTGGGAAATAATAAAACTAAATACTAATAACACAAAACTCTATTTACCACGAAAAAATATTTTTGCACTGTATAGTTATAAACGTTTTAGTTATAAGTGTAATTCAAATTATATATAAAGTAACGTTAGTGTGACTTCTGTTGTTGCAGATTAGATGACAAAAAACTTATATTAGGATTGTAAAATGTTACTTTTTGTAGAATACATGCTGAATTCAAGTAATCTGCCAAACGGTTTCTAAGCAATTAATTATTTTTGGTGTGGCGCACCTTTTTGATTTGTTTCAAAATGCCGTTTTACAGACGATGTTCTGCATACCACTATTCCAGAACAAAAAACACACACTACTTTGTCGCCTTCACTAATACTGCCCTGTTTCTCGGTCCACCAAATTTGAAATTCTCTGTTACACTTATTATCTTGCAGTTTTTGTTCCTTTGCTGAACTAGCCATGTTAAATAACAGTTAAAAATCGTAAAGATAAACTTTAAAATACAGTTTTGTCAATGAAATTGACTATGCTATGCGTAGACAAAATTAACAATTGTCATAAGCAATTGTAGTCTACGACGTAACTAAGACAAGGCAATAACAAACGAGTGTGCTCCTCGCCGCCCTGTGACCGATCACTGGCGTTTGTTCGTAATACTTCATAGTGAACTTTGAAATTTTGAAATAAAATGCAAGCCATTTTGACCACTGGCGCGCCAAAAATATTGTGTCGTGTGCCATCGATGGCCCGCGTGCCACTGGTTCGCCATCCCTGTAAAGGAGTGGGAATGGAATATAGTTGACCTTGATCTTTTCGGTGCTGGTGGCACGTTATTCCGTCTCTCTATCTAGTTCATTCGTTTTGTTGTTTTTAATCCTTTTTTGAGAAAGATGTTCTGTAGAAGTTCAGCGATCATGATAAACACAAAAATCGAGCTGCGCATAAATTTGAATTTCCTTGTGAAATTAAAAAAAAAATTAACTGAATGTTTTAAATTGTTAAAGGAGTGTTTGGAGATAATTGCACATCACATTCTCAAATGTCTGAATGGCACAAATGATTTAGGATAGATCGGGAGGTTGCTGAAGATGATGAACGTTTTTGTCGATCTGTGAGATCAACAGGCGGTTCTTATCGTTTTCGTTCGATATTAATGACATCACCATGATTCGATGGGCAACGGTAAAACAACAGTACTATATAGAGGTCCTAAGAAATAAAAGAGAAAGAGTGAGAAAGAAAAGGCAAGATCTGTAGAGAAACAATACGTAGATTTTGCACTAAAACCACGCCTCGGTGCATATTGCGCTCTCTGTAAAACAGTTCTTGGCGGACAAACGCTTTACTGTGCTTGAGCATCCACCGTACTCACAAATCTCGCACCATACGACTTCTACCTATTTCTTAAAGTGAAAAATGCATTGATGGGAACACATTTTCAGTCTGTAGGAGAGGTGAAAGTAAAAACGGGACACTTACTGAAGGTGGTGACACCAAATAGCTGTTTTGAATAGTGGAAAACTCGTATGCAGCTATGTATCAAGATGGAAGGGGAGCATGTTGAAGGGAATTAAAAGGCATTTGTACATTGTTCTCTCAATAAAGCAATTTTTCTTAAGACTAGTCCGATTATTTAATTGTCACAGTAGTATGTATCATTTTGCTTCATAATAATCTATGTCATTAGCGTTAAACTATAAAATAGATTATACTACATCTGAGACTTACGCCAAACTAGATTATATTACGCGTACTTCTGCCTCAGAACCTGTTTCTTTCATGGTTGATGAGATTTTTGTAGGATTCGATTAGTGGTAAACAGAGTGGTCATTTAGACCATAGATACAGTTGAATCAGCACGCAGTGTTTTTGCTTCGTGTGTAAAAATCTATCGTAAACTCCATCGTATAACGCGCACTTTTAATACAAAAAATAAGATCGAAATTTTTACGTGCGCGCGTTATACGCCGGGTGTAAAAATGGTAACTTTAAAAATAAATAAAGATTAGCATAGAAAAAATTATACTTTTATATATATGTATCGAAATACTGTTTATTTAAAATAAATGACATTCGTTATGAACTTAAAGGATTGTAGTTCTAGAACTGTACTATATTTTTCTAAATCTTAGAATAATACCTCGAATAAATGACTTCAAAATATAAGAGGTTCATTTCAGGTTTCTTCGTAAAAAGGGGTGCGCTTTATACGGCGAATATACATAAACATTAAAAATTGCAGCTTGAAAGTATAAGTGCGCGTTATACGGCGGTGCACGTTCTGCGCCGGAGTTTACGGTATTTATTTAAACACAGCTTATGATAAGCCAGAATATTGAAAACCAATATACTTGATCGCAAGACGTTCCGAACATATCGCTTCCTCCTCAGATTATTAGTTACCCATCCACTTCGCTGGGTATTTCATGATGCTGTATGACTATACATTGTTTTTAAGTCAGCGTTTCTCAAACTGTGGGCATCCCTCCCACACAGTTTGGGGGGTATCCTAGGGGGTGATAACCCTACAAGGGGGGCGAGTATTTTAAAAAGTCAGAAACAAAAAATTATTTACAAAAAATTATTAATTTACTGAAAGAACGCAAAACAAATACTTTCTGACACAATAAAAATTAAATACAGATTTACACTGATATAATACACTAATAAATGTATCGGTACCGCACACAATGCATTTCTTAATGAATTAACACTACTAAGTTAAGAGCAAGTTTAATAATAACCAGTGACCCTATGAGCATGTCATAAAATTTTTACAAAATTTAAAACTTATTTTGAAAATTTGTACGGTTTATAATTAAAGTCGTATTATGGCTTTACGTCAAAGAATATAAATTATTGAATTCAATACATTTTTATTCCATAGAGGGGGTGGGGGCGATGAAAATTATGATTTAAAATGGGTCGCAAGTATAGAAAGTTTGAAAAGCACTGTTTTAAGTTATTGGTTTGTAAATCCGAGCATTAAGCTTTCAATTGTACTCTAAAGTATTCTTATAGCTCTCATTTCTTGATTTAAAATGGGCAAGACTTAGATTTATAAAATGGAAGTATATTTATCTTTTACACCTCCAGGAGTTGGTTTTCACGAATCCCGTTTTCAGTGGACGTCGATTCAACAAAGGTCTGTAGGTCTAATAGTTCAGAAACAGGAATGTTTGCTCAAACGCTTCCATGGCACCTTTGGCATTCGATTTCCATTTAACCCGTTATTACTGGATCTTTACTTAACAAAAGAAACATGCCTGTCAAATGACAAGTCAGTAAGTCTAATAGTTCCTCAAATTCGGATGCGAAGTATACATCTCGAAGGCTCCACATTTTAAAAATTGTCTGCGGCTTCTAAATATAACCTGATTTCTTTAACTCGATAATACTTACAGTAATCTTACTTTTCAATTTTGTTACAAAAGATGACGAGACAGTGTTCAGATACCCTATTAGAGCCATGAAATATAATACTCTTCGACTCGATTCTGAAAATATGTTTCAATAATAAATAAAAAATGTGTGGTCTCTAGACAGAACGCATTGAAAAAAAAATTTTCCCTAGCGAATCAAATTATTTTTTAAATTGGTGTATCTAGTCTGTGAAAAGCGATTTTTTATCGTATAACCATAGAATAATTTAATAGTTAAAGGTTAGAAAGTTCTAAGATTACAGGTAATTATAAATTTTCCAAGAATTCATTTAAAGATATTTCCGCTATTTTACTTTAAAATAAATGAAAATATTTCAAACGCTGATTCTACTTCCCTCTGAAAATCTATTTCATTTTGTCACAAAAATATCAGATTCGTCATATCTAATAAAGATCTTTTACAAAAAAAAATATACTGTAAAAAATAAAAAAAAAAAAAACCAAAAAAAAAAATTATAGTAATACTAATTCATTATATTTTTTTAAGCATAATAATTTATCCATTTCTATATTTATTGAAAATCACATATAGAAAATGTTTCAGAAGATAAAAAAAATGTTTCAAATAAAAAAATACTCAAGAGAGAGAGAGAGAGAAAATCTCTATCCGATGTCTGTAATATTCTGAAATTCATTGTCTAAAGAGAAAAAAATAGTTGATGAACAACAATTGTTGAATAAACTAGCAGATGAACCAAATTTAATTTGAAAAAAAAAAAAAAGATTTTACGACAGCATTTCTTTAAGACTATCTTTTCTAAAACAGAATTTTTATTTTTAATTAGAAAGTACTTATCCAGAAAACTTATGATATTGCAAAGCAGAGATGAATATTTAAAATTTCTGTTTTATTCAAATAATTTTAATTTCTAGCCATACAGTGGAAAACAATGTCGTTTTTATGCAAAGAATCTGATTAATGATATTGGTCTTGTCAAACGTTTAGATGTTAATAATTATGAAGAAAAATATTTTAGTTTAATCATGTGTGTGTCGTATTAATAATATTTTGTGCATTGTGTGTGCATGTTATCTATAAATGAAACTTCTAATGAATAAATTCAAAAACTTTGAAGTTGGTATTACGGGTCGTAGATTTGCCCACTATTTTGCGAAAAGAATATTTTCAGTAAAAATAATTATTAAAGTATTTTAATATCACACAAGATATAAAATTTAAAAAAAATACATAAAAACTATATTTTCTCACTTAAATGCTTTAAAAAGTATCGTTTTATCCATTAAATACCTAGTTCTACTTTTTTTTCTATAAAAAATATTCTTATTCCTGTGTTAGAGTAAAGTTAAGAGTCTTAGTTTTATCGGTTGGGGAAAAGTGAGTAAAACTCCAAACGAAGAACTGCCTTTCCCATGAAGTCTAACGGATTATTTCAAATCCCCTGTGAAACTTCGCCAATAAAAGTAACATTTCTGATTCAACTAAGCAAGGATTTTAACTTCAGGCTTTAGAGTGATACAAGTTTTTTTTCTTCCGATTCATTGAGTCTAAATCGGAGGATTTTCGACTAGTATAAATTCTTTAACATAAATATTTTTAAAGGATAAGATTTGGAGGAAGAGAAGTGTTGAAATAAAAACATTTTTTTCTGAACCGAGCAAACATATACCTTTTTCATATAAGGAAATGTCTACTTTTTTTTACATAACATAAAAATGCAAAATATTAGAATTATACGATACAGGTCATCAAGCCATCTGAGTAAATTTGAACTTTTAAACTAATCCCTTAAATATCAATAAAATATAATTTATATTATCCAGTAAATGATATAACCTAATTACAATTTATTAATTTCTCTATCAGATGAGAACCTAATAATAATAGAAAAACTAATTGTTATACACAGCAAGTATGCCTTCCATTGAATTGGTGAAGAATACAACAAATAACACACACACACACACATATATATATATATATATATATATATATATATATATATATATATATATATTATCGTTAAAATGTGAAACCCGTTATTTCATAGAATAACTAGGTATTTCATGACTGGACAAGTCAGTTAAAGTATATAAAATTATTCAATTCTATGATTTAACTAGATGTATTCTATAGAATAACGATTACTTGTTCGTTAAAGTATGAAATATACGGCACTCGAAAGTTCTTTGAACAAGTTCTAGCTGCTTTTAGTCCGTTTTGAACAGTTTATAGCAGCTTGGGGGAAGATTTCTCTGATTAAAAACAAGAGATGACCGAATAAAACAATTGAACTCTAGATCTCAATTCAGTATATGTGAGCGAGAATTTTCTTTTAAGTTCCGAATATTGACACAACGATTCTGTCTGTTGTAACAGCTCAAAGTTGTGGCACTGGACAAGGATTTAAAAAACGCTAGTGTAAAAAAAAATGTGTAATAGTAAAAAGTGTATTTGTTTCAAAAATAATGTGCAATGCAATTCAAAGTGTCATCACATCAATCTTTGCTCTAACAAATAATGAAAAGTAAAATATAAAGGTATCTCATAAAATAATTAATATTCTCTTACGTTTTTGTATGAAAATGTTTACACAATGTTTTTATGAAGCAACAGTTTTTCTTCCAGCATCCATTTTTTTTTGTAATATTTAAATATAACTATTTCTGCAACATATTCTTTTTTCCCTTTCTGTTTAATTTTAGCAATATGAGAAATAATAAATTATATCATCTGCTTTTCTTTATTATTTGTCAACTAATCATCCGCAATAGAGATAAAATATATTTTTCTAGAGATTTTAGCTATTTAGGATGAATTAATTTA